>JBBPUM010000248.1:0-21545 GCA_038094695.1 Chiua aff. virens
AAGTTGTACGATGATAAGGGTAAAATCAATGATTGGTTGATAAGGAATGGCTGTGTGCCATACGTCGAGCATGAGGCGAGTGAGTCATAGATAAGAAGATAAGGCACTGCCTTGATATCGGAAATGAAAGATAGAAGCATAAATGTGGCAGCCAATCGGATTGGGTTTCAAGTACAGCCTTGCCATGAGGCATAACACGTGTAGGTCATGTGATCAAGGAGAGTAGAGATCAAGTTAGAAAGCATAAGGTGAAAAGTTGGAGTGACCGTTAAAGTTAGGGGTGAAAGTTGAAATCGTAACACTATCCCCTCTTTGTTGATCTTGCTCCAAAAGATCTGTAACAAGATTGAGACGATTGAGACTAACGTTGGTGTCTACTGGTTTGTCATTCTCAGTAAAGTTTTCATAGCGGTGGAAAAATGATGAGAATGTTTCATAAGTCATATTTAATTTCCAGGGTGCATTAGGGTGAGAATCATGGAAGTCTTGCAGAGCTTCTGTGCATCCTGTGAGATTCTTAACTGGTTCCCATGTGTGTTCAGAATCATCATATCCTTCCCAGTGAACAAGGTACTCTAAGCGTTTCCCACGTAGTCTGGAGTCAATGATATGATCAACGACAAATAGCTCTTCTTGGTCCTCGGTTACTTCGACCGGGCTGGGCTTGTACATTGTCTGGCCTTCTAGACACTCTTTGTAGGGTTTTACGCATGAGATGTTCAGGGCCTAGCCATCGCTCTGAGAGCTTCTTTGACTGGCGTGTGAGTTTGAGATTGTTGGTTGATAACCAAACTTTATCTCCTGGCATATAGATAGGGGCTTCAGAACGGTGTTTATCCACTTGAACATGCATAGATTCTTTGGCTTTGTTTATATTCTCTTTTGTTTGTTTAAGAATCTTGGAGAAATCCAAAATGAATGTGTCTGTGTGTGGCGATTTAGAAGGAGTGGAAGCGGGTTCTATGCCCATTCTAGGTTGGTATGTTTTTGTCACTTCAAACGGTGAGAATTTCGTAGAAGTATGCTTTTTATGGTTATATGAAAATTGTGCAATGGGGAGCCATTCTGACCAATCATTCTGGTTTTCGGCACAGAAGGTCCTGAGGTATTGTTGCACTTCTCGGTTCATGCGCTCTGTTTGTCCGTTGGTTTGCGGATGATGAGCTGATGATAATTTGGAGGTAATGGATAGGGCTTTGCATATGTTCTTGGTTAGTTCAGAGGTGAATTGTGGTCCGTCTGACACGATTGTCTTAGGTAAGCTGTGATGTTTCCATATGTGAGCAAGATAGAGTTTCGCTAAATCAAGAGAAGAGCATGTTTTTACAGTGGGAATGAATTCGACTTCTTGGAGAAGTGATCCATGACTGTGAGAATGGAGTCATAATTGTGTGAGAGTGGAAGGTCGGTAATAAAGTCTGCCGAGATATCTTCCCATGGTGCATTAGGGGTTTCCAATGGATTTAGTAATCCTGCTGGTTTCTGATTGGATCCCTTGAAGCGTGCACATCTTTCACATCGAGAGACATAATGTTTTACTTCTTTTTGTATATGTGGCCAGATGTATGACCGTGAGAGTAGTTCATAGGTTTTGTCAGCACCAGGATATCCTGCGATAGGGGTGTCATGATGTAGTCGAATTGCTTTGAGGCGTAGATCTGTGGGTACAAATATCGCCATCCTCTTCCTAAGGAAAGCATCCTTGATTTCATAGCCGAGATTGCTAAGATATTTCATGGAATGTGGAGGAAGTTTCATGGATTCGTGTTGTACATGTTTCAAGAATTCATCTCTGTCATACATAATGGAAGTAGACTGGATTTGATCAGGGTGAATGACTAAGACTCCCTTGTTATCGTCGTCAAGTCCATCCATGTGATCTTCTCTGCGAGATAGGCATCCGCCTTTCCCATGGTGATTCCTGGTTTGTGATGCCATGTGAAGTGGAATCGGCTAAGGTATTGGGCCCATCTAGCTTGGCGATGATTCAGATCTTGTCTCGTCATAAACCAAGTGAGATTCTGGTGATCATTCCATATTTCAAATTCATATTGCACGCCTTCTAGGTAATGGCACCAAAGTTCAAGGGAACGGATGACCGAAAGCATTTCTTTGTCAGCAATCAGATAGTTCCGTTCTTCTGGTGACATATTGTGGGAGTTATAGGTGACAGGGTGCCATTTCCCGTTTTTCTCAATAGATAATACTGTGCCTGTAGCATAATCCAATGCGTCTGATTCTAAGCGGTATTTGGAGTTGTTGTCTGGATAAGCAAGTATAGGGGCTGTGGTAAAGGATTGTTTAAGCGTGTTAAACTCCTGTTGACATGAGGATGTCCATTCGAAAGGAATGTCTTTCTTTGTAAGATCATGTAATGATCGTGTGACTTTCGCGTAATCTTGTATGAAGCAATGGTAAAAGTTTGCCAAGCCAAGGAATGAACGAACGTGTTTGACCGTTTTTGGTACTGGCCAATCTAAGATTGCTTTTACTTTTTCTTGATCCATTGTGATACCTTCAGTTGTCACAATCATTCCCAGGAAATCTATAGATTTGACTTTAAAGAAGCATTTCTCGGGTTTGATGAATAGATCATTTTCTGCTAGTCTTTTTAGGACTTCTAGTACTATTTTATTGTGTTCTTTTCTTTTTCATCGTCTGTATAGGTGAAAATCATAAGGTCATCTATGTATACTACAACGCAAGGGAGATCATTGAAGAGGTTGTTTATCATAGTTTGGAATGTGGCGGGGGAGTTGCATAATCTGAAGAACATAACGATGGGTTCGAAGGCACCCATGTGACACATGAAAGCGGCCTTCCATTCATTTCCTTCTTTGATTTGGACATTGTTGTAACCCCATCTGAGATTCATTTTCGTAAATAATTTAGTTCTGCGGAGTTTATCCACAAGTTGAGAAATGAGAGGAAGTGGGTAATTGTTCTTAACCATATGGGAATTCAGATATCGGTAGTCCTGAACCATCCTTTTCTTCCCATTCTTCTTTGGTACGAAGAAGATAGGAGAAGTCTGTTCTGATTTGGAAGGGCGTATGTAGCCTTTGCATAATTGGTCTTCCACAAATGCTGTGACTTCTTCCTGTTCTGTGGGAGAAAGGGGTATTAACCTTCCTTTCTTTGGTTTGAATGTGGCTTTTAGATCTATAGTGTGATCCCATGGTTTTTGTAAGCCTGAGGGGATTCTTTCACTTTCTTCTTTAGAAAATACATGAAGATAGGCATGGTATTCCTTTGGAACAAGTTCCGCAGGTGTGGGAGTTTTCTTTTCAGCTGTCAAAGCTTTTTCCATTTTTGCTTCACATAATTGTCGGTGTTTGATGTAGCACTGCGCTACATGCTGTTCTTCCTGAACAAGGTTTGCATGGAAGTTGTCATTATCAGTGTTATGACATTCACGTGGGCATTGTGAGAGTGTGATTTCACCGGTATCCCAATTGATATCAGGGTTGTGAGTTTTCAGCCATGTGAATCCGAGGATAAGTCATTTTTTCCAAGGTTTGTAATTTCTGCTTCTATTTTCTCACAGTGACCCCTGTAATCTATGATTAGGTCCATAGCATGTGATATTTTGCCCACTTGGTTTTGTGTTCCATCCACATTGTAAACTTTTATGGATCGAGCTAGCTTCTTTCTGGGTAGCTTGTGTTTCTTTATGAATTCTTCGTGTATGAATACTACATTGGCCCCTGAGTCCAGAAGAGCATTGCTTTTACGTATCCAATAGTATCTTGTGGTGACACGAGTATTGGCATAATTATTTCTTTAGCTATTTTCATAAAGCGTAAGAAATGTGTTTCTGGGTCTAAAGTTGTTTTTGGGTTTATGGGTGAATTAAGCACGGAATCAGAGTTTCTGCTGTGCCTTTCCAAGGTTTTACCCCCGGGGGACGCACCCAACTCGAATAGATTAGATTCGAAAGAGTTTACATAATTGTCTGAAATAGAAGTGACTTGGCGAGACTGAGTGCCCAGATGGCTCAGTTTGCTTTTGCTTTTCCCTGCTTCTTTTCTGACTCATACTTATCGTAATAGAAGGTTTGGACTTTTTCTGCTGACATCCCTCGGATGTGTGCAAAAGGATCGGGTTGAACCATATTTTTAGAGTTTGTATTTTCCTTCTTTGTTTCTTTTGTGGAGGTAGTGCGGACTTTGCACGAATTCTCACAATTATTTTTGTGACCATTGTACCAACGGCATTTTGAGCATTGGTTCTTTGGTTTCGGGCAATTCTTGCTTTGATGCCCCATGCCGTTACAATTATAGCACTTGGTGTTCTTATTCATGATGTTTCGGATTTCTTCTTCTCCGAACCATCCATCCTCAACTTCTGCGCAACTTATGTCCATCACGTTTGGATCTTTCTTGTGGAATCTGTTAGAATTCCAGCTTTCTTGTGGTCGCACGTAGTTGAGTGCGTCCATGGCTAGTCCTGCCGTGCAAATATTTCTTACGTATTCCAGAAGGTCTTTGGTTCTTTTTCCTTCACAGAATATTTGGTAAATGATGGCCCTTGAAACATTTGCTTCTAATAGGCAGATTGCGTGAGATTTGCTAAGGTCAGCGACTTGGTATAGTGCTTCCCATTTGATAAGGAAGTCTTCGATTTTCATTGAGCCTTGTTTGAGCTTTTCTATTTCTGCTCTAGCCCAATCTTGTTGGTTGGTGATCCTGAATAATCCTTCAAGGTCTGTGACCAATTCTGGCCATTTATAGCTTGCGCCTCTCTTTAGGCAAGTTTGTGTGAAGGGACCAGTACGTGTTCCTTTTAACCGTGAGAGTATGGCTAGTACTGCTTGGTGCGTGCCAGGCAGGATTGTGTTTTGGTTTATGGTTAACCAACCCTGCATTTTTGCCCACCATTCTTTGAATTTGGAGGCTTCTCCTTCGAAGTTGCCTGGATCTGTGAAGATCTCTATTTTTGAGTTTGTTCCTGTTTTTGTGGTTTTTCCAGATGTAGTTCCCGATAGGGTGGCAATAGTGTTATTGGTGTCAGCCAGGTCATTCATGAGAGATAATATTTTTGTTGCTGCCGCAGCCAGCTTATCTTGAACCCAAATGTAGTTCGTGTTTATGTTAGTGAATTCCTGCAAGATTGCAGTTAATTTATCGTTAAAGTCCATTTGGTCATCAGCAAGAGTGTCTATGATTGCTTGTGACATTTTGGTAGCTGTTCTTTACCAGGTACCAGTTCCCACATTTGTAGAATTTGTCGCTCCTGTAGCTTCGCTGAAGTTTGAAAGTGAATAGGCTGAGAGGGTATAAGTCTTTTTTGGTGAGGGTGCTTCCTCCTCGGTTCCTCTTGTTGATGTTTTTGTTGTCAAGAAGATTTTGACCAGTCTGAGGATTTCCTCTCCTACTAGCAACCTGTGGTGGCGGTGAGTACTGGTTTGGATCAGATGACTCCCTGATGAAGGGTGGTGGTGATGCAGCTGGTTCCGCTGAGAAGTCCGGTGCTTCCTCTTTCACCTCCTCTTTTACATAGAGAGGTACTACTATGGGGGATGGTTCCCTCTTGACTTCAGGTGCAGGCGTGGGGGTGCTGCTTCCCTCTGACCCTGACTCTGGTCTAGGCTGATCTACGAGTTGAACTATCTCCTCGAGTAGTTCGTCGTCCGAAGCCCAACTAAAGAAAGCTCTATCGATGTTTGAAGTCGATGCCGCCCAAGCTAATATGGCTGGCTCTACATCTAAGTCTTGAACCTGCCCAAGACCCACGAATATCCTTCTTAACTCTTCCTTAAGCTCTCTCTGCGCTGTGGCTCGTTAAGAAATGGTAGTAGGGGTAGTAAAGTTCTAGTGAAACAAGCCTGAGACTTGAGCTTGTAAAAGTGTAGAAGGAAGGGGCTAAGTCACTCAAGAGAGGTGAAAACTCCAAGAGAACTTTACTGAAGTCTCTGGAGGTGGCATCAAGCCTTTATATACTAACTAGGGTTTGTACATGTTTGTACCTATTTCCTACTAGGGAAGTCATATGATGATAAGGGTAAAATCAATGATTGGTTGATAAGGAATGGCTGTGTGCCATGCGTCGAGCATGAGGCGAGTGAATCATAGATAAGAAGATAAGGCACTGCCTTGATATCGGAAATAAAAGATAGAAGCATAAATGTGGCAGCCAATCGGATTGGGTTTCAAGTACAGCCTTGCCATGAGACATAACACGTGTAGGTCACGTGATCAAGGAGAGTAGAGATCAAGTTAGAAAGCATAAGGTGAAAAGTTGGAGTGACCATTAAAGTTAGGAGTGAAAGTTGAAATCGTAACATTTATATGATCACTGTGGTCATTTCGTCCAAAGGTTCACGCAATAATCACTGTCTCTCTTGAGATGAGATTTTCCTGTGGCAGCTAGCACCTGCTTCTTCAATCTTCTACATGCTGCCATCTAAATCAGATAGAGAAATGCTTGTGTGATGTTTATGGAACAAGTATGTTGAAGTGTAGTGTACAAATTAGATAGTTTTACTTAAGCAGTCACATGACTTCCATGTATATCAAACTCGCCACAGAGCTGAGTATGAATAGGACTTTTAATCCTTTTGAACTTGAGCCACCACCTGCCCCTTTTAGTAACCCAGTCAGTAAGTAACCCAGTCAACGTTCCTTTCCCCTTGTTGTCAACAGGTTATGAGCCCTGCATGCTCAGTTTGGTGCACAATTCCCACGCCCTTATGCAGCATTGCAGTTGGTGAAAACCGACTCACCTGAGTGCACTTTGCACCCAGTGAGGTTTTTACTCCAACATAATATAACTCCCATGTGTGCTATATGTGCCCTTGAGAAATACAGTGTCAGGAGCGGTTCCACATTCACCGCATATAAGTCATGCATGTGCTACATATATGCACCTGTGCATCCATGAATAACACATTGGCTCTGTCCCTGATCGTCTGATGCGCTTTCGCGCGCTCTCTTTCCTCTCTTCTGACTAAAAAGGGAACTGACGAATCATACAGATAACCATGTCTACCTCCTCTACCTTCAAAGAGATGCCCATGCTCAACGGAGCAAACTATCGTAAGTGAGCCAACCAGATGCAGGCCTACCTGCGTCTCGCTGGTCTCTGGCAGATCTTCATGGTATGACCTTGCCCAGAGGGCACCAGCACGGGTGTTGCCCACGTTGCCCCTGACCAGGACAAGCTTGATGCTTGGGATGACAAGAACGACCAGGCTCTTGGAGCCCTTCATCTCAAGGTTGAGCACCATTTGCTCCCGGAGATGAAGAAGGACTCCACCATGAAGGACCTGTGGGATTTCCTGCAGAACAAGTACAACACCACCTCCATCGCCTCTGCCTTTGTGAAGTTCAAGTCCCTCCTCACTGTCACCATCCCCGACAATTTGCACCCTGCCCCCACTTTCGCGAAGATCAACTCGCTCTTCTCGCGTCTCTCCCAGCTTGACTACCCAGTTGAACCCAAGATCCAGGCCATGATCGTCATGGCTAAACTCCCCAAGTATGTGGAGTTTATCACCTCACTCCTCAACCAGGCCACTGCCGATGAGTCCACTATGGCCAGTGCCACCAGGAAATCGAAGGCCCCTGAGATCGCGGAGATCGAGAAGTCTGTCACCACCGCATGGCAGCAGCACTCCTCCCATCGCCCTGCTCCCACCTGTGGCAGAGGCAAGTCATCCGGTCAGCCCCAGCAGGCCAACCATAACACCGCTATCAAGCGGAAGAACAATGACGACCCCTCCTTCTCCCAGCAGCAACAGGGAGACCGCAAGGGCAAGGGTAAGGAGACTGACAATGGGCAAAAGAAGCCCAGACACCGAGGCTGCCGTTTGAAGGAAGGCCAGAAGAAGCAGGAAGAGTGCTCAAGCAATGCTTGCGCCACCGCTGCTGCTAGCAATAAGGCTTCTGCCTCATTTGCCTTCTCCACCTTCGACTTGGGCAAACAACTCAACAAATCGCCCTACTTCCACTCTGTCACACTCCCCGCCATCCCAATTCCTACTATGGAATTCGGGATCTCACTCACGCCACCCCCTCGCTGTGCACCTTCTCCTTCTCCTCTCCTCTTCAGGAATGAGAAACCTCCTCTCACCCCCGCTGTCATCAATCCCCACGCCCTGGCTCATCAGCCAGCAGCTGCACAATATGGTCCCCCCGCATTCCCTCAAACCAAGAATGCCATCTCCCTCGCTCACCACATCGGTGAAGTCCCGACGACCCAGGTCGTCAAGAACCTCGACGAGATTGCCAATCGGCACCATATGAGACAACCAACCTGTCGCCTCCACCTCCTCTTCCTCCACCCAGCTCCTCGACCAGATTGTGGACAATGAAGACGTGGTGATGACTCACCTGTGTGACGAGGATGAGGTCTCCTTGGGTGACCCTGACAATGATGATTGGCTCGACCAGTACACGTCGATCAGGTATTACGACTGTGAGGGACCCACGTCAGAGTACGTCCCTTTATCTCCCTATCTCCATCATGGTACTGATTGTGCGCTTTCGCCATCACAGCGAAATTATTCATTAGTTTCTGTACCTGATGTAGTAGATACTAGTAGCTTGGACAATACTACTACATCTCATGGGTTCGCTAAATGCGATGACTGCTCTAAGCATAGTGGAAAAGGTAAACAAGTCCAGCGAGATCAGTACCAACATATGTGGCTACTTGACTCAGGTGCATCTTCGCACTTCTCATCACATTTCGATGATTTCGTTGAATACCAGGAGTACACTACTCCACAATACATGCAAACTGCAAATGATAGAGCACCAATTAAAGGTGTAGACACCATCATTGTTGAATTCAATGGCAAACCAGTGCGTTTATCACCGGTGATTTACATGCCTATCTGCTCGATTAGCCTAATATTGATGGGGACCCTACTGAAGGACCTGTCACTCTCTTTGAGAACCTCCTCTGGCCTTCTCGACTTCTACCACAAACAGCAGAAGTGTATCATTCTGTTATTTCACAATCACAGAATTGACACCATGTATTGGATGAGAGCACCAGCCTTACAGCCCAATGCTACAACTGCCTGCTCTTCCATGACTGTCATTGATTATGACCTCATTCATCGATGTCTAGGGTACCCTTCCAAGGATGTTATTAAACATGCCCCTAAACACATTAAAGACTTTCCGAGTATATCTACGCCAAAAGATCTACCCATACTATGCTGTGGTTGTGAACTCGGCAAACAACCCAACCGATCATACCCTCCTTCGGAAGTGCGATCTACTGCCCCGTTTGAGATGATTCACTCCAACCTTAAGATGTTCAAGATCGAATCATACCATAAGTACAAGTATGCAATCGTGTTTTATGATGACTTTACATCTCATTCTTGGGTCATCTGCCTTCGGAACAAGGCTGAGGCTTTTAAAGCCACTAAACAGTTCTTTACCCATGTCAAAATGCAATATAATATGCCTATTAAGGCGTGGAGATCTGATTCAGGGGAAGAATTTACCTCCAAATCATTCACTGATTTCCTGCATGACAACGGCACTCGTATCCTCCACTCTGCTCCCTATGCACACCAGCAAAATGGTTGAGCTGAGTGACATATCCACACCTTAATGGACAAAGCACAGTCCATGAGGCTGTATGCCTGCCTTCCTGACTCCTATTGGGAGTTCAGCATAATGCACGCGTGCCATATATACAACCGCACCCCGTCTGCCTGCTTGCAGTGGAGAACCCCCTACAAGCTACTCACAGCAAACCTTCCATCTGACACCTTCATGTGTTTGGATGAGGTGCCTATGTGCACCTACCCTCTGAGATTCAGACTGGGAAGCTCCAGCCTAGATCCCAACTTATGGTATACCTTGGTGTTTCCACTGGATCTGAATCGAATTGGATCTTCATGCAACCCAATAACGCCATTTTCACTTCATTGCATGCTATTTTCGATAAAAACCTCTTACCCAGATGCCCGGCTGCTCGTCCTCATCAACCTATAAGCAGGCCCCCCAGGCATCTTGATCATCATGAGGATAACCATGATCCTCATACCTCTTCTGATGAGTCTGAGGACAGTGCGATCAACACCCTTCCCTCTCAGAAAGTACCTGTCCCTCGACCACGCACTCCTACTCTGGAACCTGTGGCACCATCACCTCCTCACACACCTCCTTGTGCTCCACGGAATCGCCCTCCTACTCCACTGGCACCACCACACCAGAGTGAGCGCATTCGACGCCCTCCCATGCGTCCAGGTAACACCTATGGTGAACGCCGAGATCCTGTTAAACAGGTACAGGAGGTTGAGCGAGACTCTACCTGGAGGGAGATGATTGGTGAATCTTCGACCAAACCCGAGCCACAGTTGCCTGCCATACCTGGTGGTATGCCTGCCTCTCCGACTCCCTCTGAAGATGACGTTGAGTACCTGATCTAGGAAGGGGGAGATGCACTACTCTCTTTTCTGTGTGCCAAGGCTATCGTGCCGAATATACCACACGCATTCGCTGATTATTGTGAATGGTCCTATAAGGACATCCTTAAACTCCCTCCCACTGAACAAGTGTTATGGCGTAAAGCCTGTGAGAATGAATTACAAATCATGAAAGACCACAAGGTCTGGGAGATCACTGATCATCCACCCAATCGCAAAACCATTAAAAATCAATGGGTATTTGATGTCAAAACTGACGGACGAAAGAAAGCCCACCTTGTCGCTAAGGGCTTCTCCCAAGTCAAAGGACTTGACTTTGACGAGATATTTAGCCTAGTAGTACACTTTGAGACAGTGCGATGCATGCTTGCCCTCGCTGCAATAAATGGCTGGTATTTAACGGCACTAGATGTCCAATCAGCCTTCCTTTATGGAATACTGGATGAGAAACTCTATATGGAGTTTCCAGAGGGATTTGCTGACCCAAAACACAGTGGCAAAGTGCTCCGCTTACTCCGAGCCATCTATGGCCTTAAGCAAGCTGGTTTAGCATAGTGGAAATCATTAGATAAATCCATGAGCACTCTAGGCTTCAAGCATTTGAAATCCGATGCTGGCCTATTTATCTATAAGCAAGGAACAGATATCGTCCTAGCTATTGTCTATGTAGACGACTCCCTCTTCTGTGGACCTAATAAACAGCTAGTAGACAAGCTGAAGGCTGCATTCATGAAGAAATGGGATTGTCATGACCTTGGGGAACCAACTGAATTTCTCAGGATGAGAATACATCGAGAGTCTAAAACCATTCGGATAGACCAAGTCAGCTACCTCGACAAAGTGCTTGAGCGCTTTGGCATGACCAACGTGCTCGCACACCCTTACCGTAGGGTTATTACCCAGCAAAGAATGATGCCCCTATCCACCCTGTGTTGCGGACGCGCTTCCAGATGATCATTGGCTCATTATTATACATAATGATCAGTACTCGCCCTGATATTGCCTATGCAGTCACTCAGATGGCATGACAGTCCGCAAACCCTTCTCAGGAGCACCTAGATAAAGCCCTGTATATATGCTGATACCTCTTAGGAACTCGCGATTACTTGCTTGAGTACAGAGGATCATCTCGCAAAGGGTTAATTGCATGTACTGACTCTGACTGGGGTCAAGATAAGATCACTGGTTACTCCCAAACCAGCTTCTATATGAAACTTGCCGATGTTCTTGTGGAACTCACACCTACAAAAGACCACCACTCTGTCCTCCACAGAAGCTGAATACATGGCCTTGAGCGATTGTTCACGCCAGGCTGTATGGATTCATAATATGATGGACGAACTTGGATACCATCTAAAACCAATCCCGATCTGTGATGACAATTAGGGGTCGCTATTTATAGCTAAGAACCCAGTCACCAAGAAATGATCCAAGCACATCCACATCTGGTACCACTTTGTATGCGATGCTGTGATGACTTACAAACAGGTTGAGCTACTTTATATCCCAGGGAATGACAACCCAGTGGATATGTTTACTAAGAACCTTGGACATGTCAAGTTCGAAAAGTTTCGCTCCCAGCTTGGACTTACATTCCCTGCCAGTCTATGACAAGTGCGGATGTTTTCACCCTCTATAATGCCCACAATATCTATGAATATAAGGCAAGGGGGAGTGTCGAAGTGTAGTGTACAAATTAGGTAGTTTTACTTAAGCAGTCACATGACTTCCATATATATCAAACTCACCACAGAGCTGAGTATGAATAGGACTTTTAATCCTTTTGAACTCAAGTCACCACCTGCCCCTTTTAGTAACCCAGTCGGTAAGTAACCCAGTCAATGTTCCTTTCCCCTCATTGTCAACAAAGTGTAGCATGACTTCCTAAATTGGTCCTAAATAAATTCTCAAAATCAAATGGTGGTCTGTGCATATACACGTGTTTCTCCTGTGAATTCAAGTGCGTTTCTTTTTTTCCTTCTTCTTATCAATTAGTCCTATGTCCTTCACATCATATCATAGGAGTTGGTGCCTGATGATCTTGAGGGACTTGCATCCGAGGTGGCACCAATGTGATTTCAACTTCATCATACTATAGGCCTGCATAGCATCTGTGTGGATTTTACTTGCCAGTGCTTGTACTGAATGTCATGCATCAATTTAATTATCTTACCCACGCACATTTGTGCTTGTTCTGTGCCCATCATGACCTGCATGCTTCAAGGCCTGATTGATGATCTCTAAGTTGCATTGGTTGTACAGTTGAGTCAATGTGTTGATTGTATGTGTTCAGCATGAGTGTATGTAGTATTTCACAAATGTTGCTTCAGACATCTCAGCTCAACAATGAATTGAACTGGTGGCCTAAAGTGGATTGACAGCTATGTATTGGTCAATTTCCTAGTGCCAACTTAGAGGAAAGAGACACAGATATTGCCTGCACTTCAAGGCCTAAGATCAAAGGATATTCACAAAGCAAAATGCTAAGTCTTGGACCGTGAGCCCAGTAATATCATATCTTTGACAGTTTTAAAATGCATTGCCTGCAGCCATCTTGTCAATGCACCTGTGGTAGAACTTGGCAACTGTATTGAGTACCAGCCCCTGACCCAGAATTGCTAAGTCAGTTCAAATTTGTGGTCTGAGTCTAAGAAAAGCCCCAACCAGCTATAAACTCACCAGCTGGGCTGACACCAATGCAGTGAATGAGCTTGCAGATGCCACTGTGCATGCCAAAGTGACCAAAGCAGCAAACCAGGTTTAGGGACTCATTTTTAAAGCAAGAATTGGCCAGTCACGGTCACCAATGCTTCTGGTACAAGGTTGCCTATTCTGGCTGTTTTTGTTTGTTTTGTTGTGAGCAAACTTCAACACATTCACATCAGCTTTGGTAACCTTGATTCCACGAGTTGTGTGATGATGCTATTTCCTATTTTGGTTTACCCCTCAGCAAGAAAAAAAGGCAGGAGTTGCTGCTAGCTTCGTATACTGCCGCAAATCTTCAGCTCAAACAGAAGACAGCCAAGCTAGCACCGGTGTTTGATCATGGTGGGAGTTTTGTGAGGGTTTGCAGGGGGGTTTTTCAGGACAGGGCTTGCAGCCCTTCAAAAGGGGCGCTTGCTGGTTGATGCAGCAGCACTGCATTCACCACCATTCATACCTGGACCAAAGGGGGAATGGGTTGAACTCTAGAGCTTAGTGAGGCAGTGGAGGGCATTGCGGAGGAAACCCGTAGGTTTGTAGGCGAACGCTTCTTGACCACTTGTGCCTAGCACTCCCTGCAGAGGTTAAATTTTAACTGCCCGGTGGTGGCTGTTGGCATATGATGGGATGCCAGCATGCATGCACCATCAACTGAGAGCCCTGTAGATTGAAGGCAGGCAGGTGCTAAAGAGCATGAGTTGTTGCCATTGTGGTGCTGCCAAGCCCCTGCTTACCAGGCTGCTAGCTTGGACCATGAAGCTGCATGGGCTGAGAGAACAGACAAAAGATGCAAGCCCCTTGAAGCTCACAGCTTGGTGCCAGCATCACTGCACATTGAATCTAGAGCTGTTGCTGTAGGGTATGTGCGTGGTTGAGCAGAGTGCTCCCTGGATGCATTCCATAAACTAAACACGACAACTTATAGCCTGGTGGAGATTAGGGTGTCAAACAATGGTGTACGAGGAAGGTGAGCAGCACCAGTGGGGGAGCTGGAGAAGCAGGGGGGGCTGTGGTGGCAGCCCCGCAGTGCATGCCTGCAGTGGGGCTCAGAGTTAGCAGCCTTGGGGCTGGGGGCTTGGCGGGACTCAGCAAGAGGTTTGTTGCAAAGAGAAGTGGTGTGGGAGCTCCCTTCTCAATTTCATGGCTTATGGGAGTTATGGCTATGACATATAGTGCGCAGTGCATCTGAACATTCAGAATTTCAACTCCCAGGCTTTTTTAATCACAAGCCACCCTGTTGTAAATCATGTGATATGCACTTCCACGACAAAAAGATAATGAAAGCAGAGAACATACCACCATGCAATGATGGAACGGCCTGGTGGGGCGCATGAAGAAGGCAAATTTGCCTGCCAGTGGCGGTGGGTTTGTAGGGATTAGTGATTGAAAGTCTGGTCTGGTCCAGTTTTTTGGCCTTCTGACCAGGCAGCCAGACCAGGACCAGTCCTAAGACTTTCCTGAAGGCCTTGGACTGCAACTGGACTGATTAGGACCGGTCCTAAATGGTCTTTTGACCAATTGCAACCAGTTGCAACCAGTTGCAGTGCCGAACTGGTCCATAGCCCCTGACCTCATGGGAACCATGGTTCGCACAACTACTAAACATTATTCTACATACTCTTGGCTACAAACCACTCCCCTGGATCATTAAGATCTAATCACAGCATCAATAGTTATGACCATTTCCAGGTCAGATGTCATTTTAGGGGGTACCTACCTGGATTCACTTATATAAAATCATATATTGAGTATCATGCTTTCTAGTAGTGAGATGAAATATTCTATACAGTGCTAGCCACATATTATCTCTATGGTGGGAGGGGGGGTAACTCCAAATTAACTGAGATAAAAATATTTTCTGGATGACATATGAATTTTTGACATAGAAAAGTGGATTTTGAGTCATATATGGCTCAAATAATGTCAAAGAAATAAAATTCACCAAATATTACCCCATATGGTACTATGGATAGGGGGTGGCTGTACACTGGTTGCAACTGGTTGCAACCAGTTGCCAGACTGGCTGCTGGACCAGTCAACTGCAACTGCAACTGGTTGGCAACTGAGGCAACTCGCAACTGCAGTGCAGTTGCAATCAGTTGCAGTCCAGTGCAGTTGCCAGTTGCGTCACCAGTTCGCAACTGGACTTTAAAACACTAGTAGGAATAAAGCTGGAAGGAGGCTTGCACTGGCAAACAAAGACTAGTGTCTTTATAGCAGTGTTCTTTGCACTCCGAATTGGCACTGGTGTCCTTGGCATTGGTGAGGGTTTTGCATAGGTTCATAATGAGTGGATGGATTGATCCTACAGGGTAAACCTAAGTGAAAGCGGTCATCAAAGAGGGGAAGACAGTGGCAGGCTGGGGGGTGGATATGCATGCGTGCGAGAGAAGGCCACTGGACAGCACCTCCCCACTATGCCAAGAGCCAATAACTCTCCAGCGATGACTTGTGATGGCTAAACATGTGCGCAACTGCCGGTACTAGTGGCACCCTCACCCATGACAACAAGTTGAACAGATTGCACCACGACATGTATCACACATAGATCATCGCCCAAGCTAAGGGCCTACATGTGTTCTTGACTATCAATAAAAAACTCACCATTCAGTGCCATGGTGCACTGTTCCAGCCACCTAAGGTCGAGCAAGGACAGTGCAACAGCGGGGTACTACTAAATGCATGAGTGAGTGGTGACAGGCCCATGGGCATGGTAGGTCCAGCAAGCACAACACAACAATGCATTGCAGTACCTAGATGTGTGAGTGAGTGGTGACGAGCTCATGGGCATGATAGGTCCAGCAAGCACGACGCAACAGTGGGGTACCTAAATGTGTGAGTCAGTGGTGACAAGCCCTTGGGCATGGTAGATCCAGTGAGCACAACACAACAGTGGGGTACATGCATGAGTGAGTGGTGATGAGCTCATGGGCACAGTAGATCCAGCAAGGACGACGCAACAGCAGGGTACCTAAATGCATGAATGAGTGGTGACAAGCTCATGGGCACGATTAGTGTTTCAAAGTTCAGTTGCAGACTGGTAGCACAACTGGCAACTGGACTGGACTGCAACTGATTGCAACTGGACTGATGTCAGTTGCGCGCAACCAGTCTTTACCAGTCCAGTTGAGTTGCCTAGTTTTGGAAGAAGTCAGGCAACTGGTAAAAGACTGGTTGCAACCGGTCGCAACCGGTGCACAGCCACCCCCTATCTATACTACCATTCAGGGGAATATTTGGTGATTTTTCCATATTTTTTGAAATTTACTTTGCCCATATATCACTCAAAACCAATATTTCAATGTCAAAAAGTGACATCCAACCCAGAAATGCTCCTTACTCACCCAAATTTTATTTTTACATTACAGATTATAGAGATTAGATGTAGCCATGAGTATGTAGAACACTTCATTTCTTATATAGAAATCATGAAAGTCACTTGATGAATTGATATAAGTGAATCTGGGTCAGTATACCACTCAAAATCAGCCAAAAATGACAAGTGACCCGGAAATGCTTATATCTCATCAGGAATGGATCCCCATGTCTCCCACTATAGGAATTGTATGTAGCCAGGAGCGTATAGAATAATTGATCTCACTAACAGGAAGCATGAAACACACATGGTGAATTGTTATAAGTGAATTCAGGTCAGTATACCCCCTAAATCAACATCGATCCACAAACAGGTCATATCTACTGATCCTGTGATCCGACCTTTATGGTTAGTATAGGGGTATTCTGTAGCTAGGGGTCCATAGAACAATGTATCTCACTCATGGGAAGCATGATTCTCACTCGGCCAGGGGTTAGGGGTCGGTCTTTTAGGCAACTGGTTGCAACTGGTTGCACAACTGCTGAAAAACCAATCAGGACTGGTCCTAATCGGTCCAGTTGCGGTCCAGGACTCTTCTGGACATTGTTAGGACCAGTTTTCGTCCAGTTGCATGGTCAGAGGGTCAAAAAACTGGACCGGACCAGACTTTTAAACACTAGGCATGGTAGGTCTAGCAAGTACAATGCAACAGTGGGGTATCTAGATGCGTGAGTGAGTGGTGACAAGCTCAGATCTGATGGTGGCAGGGGAGAGTATATAAAGTTGGGAGTATTCCAACACTCACGCGCTCACAACACAATCACCCACGCCCAGTGATGGTGCATGCAGCACTCGCCATCACATGCCTTCAACCCTGCATGTATGCATCGGCACACCAAGTTGAGGCACACAGCCTGGCTTTGCAGCCACTGCCATACAGGGACAGTAGACATCATGGTCGCTGAGGAAGAGGGCTGAAAGAAAACAGGTGGAGGGTTGATCAGGAATGTTGGGCCTTATATACGTCCCAGTGAGGTGCCCATGACATAGCATGTCACATGCGGGTATGATGACATCAATGGTACATATTGTAATATGAGCATAGCAGTGGTGACATTGGCACGTTCTGATTGAGCACTTGCAGGTGTCTGAGATCTGAGAGAGCCTACAACATTTGTCCCGGGCCAGGCATGGAGCACCACAGATCTGTGCACACCTACAGTTGCACAGTGGAGCATATATGCGTCGTCCCTTGCCTGCTCACCCTATGATGCACACACATGCATGTGGCCCCGCCTCTTTCATCTATTGCTGATCTGACTGCTGTTGACACCAGCTAACTGGTGGGTGTGATTGTCTGACGTTTGATGCCACCTAAAAGAGACAATCCCCAGCTCTTGGGGCTGGCATGTCTGATTGGAACATCATGCAGTAATGCTGATGGGGAATTGTGTCCACTTGCAGGTGCAGCTGCTATCGTGTGCTCCACCGACTCATTCCCAGCTGGGCCTCTGTAAGTTGTTCTTTGACTAGGACCTGTTAGGTGCGAAGGTGGGTGTTTGCATCGTCATGCATCTGATAGTGTTTAAAAGTCCGGTCTGGTCCGGTTTTTTGGCCCTCTGACCAGGCAACTGGACCAGGACCGGTCCTAAGACTCTCCTGAAGGCCTAGGACTGCAACTGGACCGATTAGGACCAGTCCTAAATGGTCTTTTTATCGGTTGCAACCAGTTGCAACCAGTTGTTGCACAGACTGGTCCATAGCCCATGAACACGTGGGAACCATGGTTCGCACGAATACTAAACATTATTCTACATACCCTTAGCTACAAATTACTCCCCTAGATCATCAAAATCCAATTGCAGGATCAATAGTTATGACCATGTCCGGGTCAGATGTCATTTTAGAGGGTATGTGACTACATACCTACCTGGATTCACTTATATAAAATCATACAGTGAGTATCATGCTTTCTAGTAGTGAGATAAATTATTCTATACTGTGATAGCTACATATTATCTCTATAGTATGAGGGGGGGTAACCCCAAATTAACTGAGATATAAATATTTTCTGTATGACATATGAATTTTTGACATAGAAAAGTGGATTTTGAGTGATATATGGCTCAAATAATGTCCAAAAAATCAGGAAAATTCACCTAATATTACCCCAGATAGTACTATAAATAGGGGGTGGCTGTGCACCGGTTGCAACCAGTTGCCAGACCAGCTGCCAGACCTGGCAACTGCAACTGCAACTGGTTAGCAACTGGGGCAACTGGCAACTGCAGCCAAAGCGCTGCAGCCAAGAAATGACCCCATCACTCCTTCCAGCACTGATGTGATCACGTGAATGGCGAAGCGTGCACGTAGGGTCACCTCTGCAGAATGCCAGGGCGATGCAAGCGGTCGATACAAGGTCCCACTGACTGCTGTCAGAAGACGATTCAGAGTCAGAGGTCGAGTTGCTGTTGAAGAGATCGTGGCCATCATTCCCCACTGCTCCAGCACCATCCCACCAGTGCTGGGCCAACCTCCCCTCCAGCACCAAGGTTCAAAAGTTACCACAGGTAAGTCATAAACATGAACTTAGATTCACTCACTGGTAGCTTTTCACTCGTTCATTACCTAGGAGCTTCTGTATCCATTGTCAGATAAAGGAGTTCAAGGATACAACAAATGAGATGAACGCTGAGTTCAAGGCATACTGTGCAGCCCGTTTCCTTATTTCTCTTGCCTTGCCTTGCCATCATCATCATTTCCTCCATTTTCCTTGCTTTCAGGTCGCCTTCCTAGCCATCTGCTTTGCGCTGAACGGGTGCAAGGGCATCACTGCAATCGGCCTCATAGGTGTGAAGTTTCAAGTCGTCAAGGAGGTACCATATGAGGGCATTGGCCTTGCTCCTCATTGTATTAGCATCGCAGCCCCAGCATGGTTGTACTGAAAAATAGGAAACACTGAGTACATCAATGCGCTGGTTTCATGGTGTGAGCAACATGTCATAGACCCTGGGGGCTTGCTCCTACCCTGCATACCCTAACGGTGAGCAGCTCTGGGCATCGTCAGAACCAGCATTCAGCCAAAAGCCTTCATTAGCTGCAAATTCGGTGAGAGGGCGTTCATCGATTGATGTGGGAATCTGTTTTGCATCTTTTACTAGCTTGAGACAAAGGAAGAAAATATGAGCTCACCAGCCAGAGCCTTTTCACACCTATGTTGGTTCACATTTGGTGGGCCCCTGGGAGTGACGTCTGCCAGCATTGTGGCCATTTGAAAATAGAGGATTAGGCAGGATGCGGACCCATTGTTCACGCTTGTGCAGGCAGTGGAGATGCTCAAGCGCAAGGACTTTTCAAACGGTGTGAGGACGCAGGGTCTCAACTTCTAACTCAAGAGGGAGTGAGACTCTGCAAGGTGATGGTAGTGACGCATGCAAACGCTGCACAGATGATAATCAACCACTCACTCCAAGTCATGCAAAGGAATGGGAACAAGTTCTCACGCTGAATGAGCGGGGTTAGCATGTCTGGTTGTGGCTGACGGGTACTGGCACCTGATAGAAGATTGCCTGTCATTTTGCGAGTCACTATCAGCATGACTGGCGCGATGGGTCATTACACGCTACAGCAGCAGTGGCACACACAAAGTAGAATTGGCATCAGGAGAAACCGCCTGCCTACCCTACTAGTATTTTGAGGCACAACACCTTGCAGCCCTAGCAGAGTTTTAGAACTAATCAATATGGATTCGATTGAAGACTTACCACACAGTGCAGGGATGCCCATCTGCACCTTCATCCAGCGATACACCACCCATTCCACAAGGCACTTGCCGAGTCAGTGGTGAGAAGCGCCCTTGTCCCGATTCAATGCATCAACAAGCCAAAGATGAGGGACCTCCGGCTTTCAAGCACGAGAGGGCCAAGCAATGGCCTACAGGTATTTAGTGCAGGGTGCAACATGAATAGGGACACATTTTCATTTGACCCCTCATGCCAAGCTATCTCTGTGCACTTCACATTGATGGATGATACCTCAACTTCACAGAATATCAGCATCAATGGATCAGGGTCTTACCAAATACAGCCATCAGATGAGGGCAACTGCATACCGGAAGAACATGCAGTATACCCCGGTGGGGTACAACATCCTGGGCACGGACATACAGAGCCCAAACTGGTTCCCAAGAAGTTGTGACACAACAGCCTTCTCTCGCTCACTGTGGCCTTGCCCATTACCCTTTGATATCTGCCCATCTTTAGCTCTGTATAATGCATGATTGTCATCCAGAGGCCCAAGTTACATGCGCGCACCCCTGTACGCCCAGAAGCTCTGTGGTAGACTAACTCTGGCCCAAGGGCTCATCATTCAGAATTAGCAGCAAAGTGATTAATATTATATATTGTATACATGTCTCATATTACCACTCACAGTGTGTGCATTTTTGACATGTTACTTATTGCACACTTTCATTATCAATATATATTTTCACATGTCTCTCATTGTTACTTACAATGTATGCATTTTTGACATGTTACTGATTGTGCATTTTCTATTTACAATCCTACACACCCCATATGTGTACATATTTTCTCATTTTTCTTGCCCAAACCCTCCCTAACCAGAACCCCCATACAAAAGCAGATACATAATGAGAATGAATTGTGTAAACTTGATTTAAAAATATCATAATGATGATATCATATGTTCTGTGAGTCAAATTGCCATCAGATGGCCAGTGTTCAGACAAGTGATAAACATATGCCATAGTCTAGCATTTTGAAATTAAATAATACCTGGCATCTGGAGATATCATCACCTCCTCAATTTCCTCATAGTATTTCATTTATTTATGAGCACAACCACATACCTCTCTCTGCCAGTGCAGGTCCAAGATTGACCTTGGCTTTGTTTTCTTGTCCAATCTTGATCAAGACATGCACATTATAGGAATTCCAGATACACAATATTGGTCACCATGTTCTTCAATACAGGCCAATATTATCGGAATGATTGTCATGAATTTGATGAGATCCTTGACACCCTTTATGGTATCCCTGAACACACATGAGAAGTACTCTTCATAACTTTTTTGATATGTCTGGATCTCTGTCTTTTCAGAAGAACTGAATA
>JBBPUM010000249.1:0-21513 GCA_038094695.1 Chiua aff. virens
GGGTGTCTGCAGTGCTCCCCTCGTGGCTCTTCCAGATGCTTATCGTAGCGATCATGGTGAAGAGGGCCTGGAAGAGAGTACCGAGTGCCATCCAGCCGCGCGTTTTGTACCCAATTCTGTCACCGATACGTCCGAGAGTGGCACCGCAGACGAACGAGATCAGGGAGCAAAGGGCTTGTCGGTCCGCAATTTGAAAAGTATAATTATGAGAACCGTTGAGTAGCCGTGCAACGGCCACTGAGAGCTATGGGACAATCAAATGAGCATGGCGAACGCGGGGGGCGCTAGCTATGGAACATACTTGGACAGTATTGCCAGTCTGAAAACCAACCCAAACATAGATAGCGGTGAAGCACACTGTATCACTGGATAGTCGGATGAGCGAGGCGAGAGAAGACGACCAGGAAAGAAGCTTACATGAAGCCAGTCATAAAACAGTATGCCGACAGGGGTGCCGAGACCCGTGTCGTGTCGAGCTCTTCCTGTAAAAAAGATCTAAGCGACCTTCGAGTCTTCTCTTCGTCCGCCAAGGTGTTCGCTTCGACATCGCGGCTTTCAATGGTGAGAATAGGCTCGTTCATGACGTTGACTGGAACAGAGTGAGACATAAGTTAATACAGCTATTCGTTTCTGGAGAATAAATCGTTAATGATTTCTAGTGGCGGGAAAGCTGCTGGCGAGGCTGGTTCATGGTACCTCGGGATTTATACCCGATCGAAAGTTGCAGTGCAGTCAACGACGGCAAGCCTGTCAGACAAAAAGCCAAGGTACTTTAGCATTGAAGGACGCCGTTTTTACGTCGTAACCTTGGCACCTTGGTTGCCCAGCCTGCCCTGCAGGCACAACGATCGCATTTGTGGCATTTTGGTAAAACTGCGAGTCAAAGCTGTGGGATGCTTATCTTTCAACGCCGCTGAATCGACGTAAATGTCTGTCATGCCAAGAGGACACGCACATCAAGATTATCAAGATCATATAGGTGATCAGAAAAACTACGTCAGGAACTCGGAGATGAGAAACGAGTGTAAAGCTTGGCTGCTTATATAACTTGAAGTGGTTGTTTGTTCCAAAGGGCCTTGCCAAACAACCGGTTCTTCCTACTCAGTTCTTCATTCCGGCGCCCATGACGACGACAGGATCCGGTGCGGCAGGCTGGACGTTCAGTCTTAGAACGCGTTACCCCGACTCGGATTCGGACTCGGACGCTGCCCGCGAACCTGACGCCGATCCGAATACGGTCCCCAAAGCGGACACCAGTGACACGCGTCTCATGCGTGAAATGGATCTCTCCGGCAGGCATGAGACCGTCGAGTACCGTCCCAATCCTTGGAGCATCGCTCGAATAAACGCAGTAACACGTTCATCCCTTCCAAAGCCCATTCCCACTGCGAGACCGTCTGGACCGCCAAAACCACCTCTGAAATCTCAGCCCAAGCCGATCGTCGAGGCGTTCAAGAAACAGGCTCAGCGTGACCCGCGAGTGGACCGACAAACTCCGCCTGTCATGGACAAATACATTTCCGGCGGTGACCCTCGCACAGATAAGCTAATGCGTGCCACGACGACCGAGAAATCACACCAGGGTAGCGTGTGCGATCGTGCTCTCGCACTGGCACAGCCTCGCGTGGGTCCAGGCCGTGCTCCAATGGTTAATCCGCATTCTACCCATCAGAACCTGCAAACTAACCCGACAGTGCGTGTGGTGGAAACACATAAAAAGGGGAAATTGGCGCATATATCCTCCTGTTCAAATGTTCTCATCGAACCTGCCTGTCTTGCCACTCTGGTCGAGCCAAGACGAGCTTATGCCATACATGGAGGCACCCATTCATCCCCATTGCGCTACACAGCTCCTCGGAGTCCCTCCGATATCGGCAATAGACTTGGCCCTACTTTTCGTCACAGTTCCCCTAGAACTCCCTTGCCTGTTTCAGGCTCAGGTAAGATCTTATCAAACTTAGTTTGTTTCCGGTAAGTAAAATCAAAGTTTGTCTCAGCGCATGCAGTGCCCCAGATACGGCCTGTGTCCAGGCCCCTGTGTACGACCTCTCTGGTCAGCAATGCATATCGTTCTGTAGCCCGGTTGCCTCCTTTCTATGTCAACGAGCACCAGCAGACGGGATCAAACTGTCCACTGGATACGCGTTCTGAGGCAGGGGATCTATCTCTCTCATCTGCTCCGCCTCTTCCTTTGGTGCCTGATGCACGACTGTATGCTATGAATCCCCCGCATATACGCACTCCGGACCCCCCACGCAGACGTCTGGCCTCCCCGGACCCTACTCGAGCACCCAAAAAATCGCGCGTGAGTCTGGGCCGACCATTGACACAGATACCCACATCTCAGCGTTGTCCTTCTGCGTATGCCTTTGGCGAGAGTGACGATCCGGATGCAGAGTGGTCGACACTGGTACGAACGAAACGCTCAACGAAGCGCACACCAAAGCCCGGCAAGATGGAACAATCTGGACCTTTCCGTCTTCCGATACCCGGTCTGGCGCACACAACGCTGGTGCAGGTTCCCCAGGCGAAGCGACGTGTTATCACATACATGCCCCCACCGATGGCGGGCAAGAAGCTGGTTGATGGCGTCGATGATGGATCGCGCGCGACGGCGACTGATCTGAAAAGTGGTTCACCCACACGAGGTCGAACGAACGACACAGAGATCGATCCGGACGAACAAGACGAAGATAATATCGAGACGCGGGTCATGGATTCCGACGTGACCCTTGTGAACGAGGACCTGAATGCGGATGTTGTCAAAGTTGTGGTCGATGTCGACGACATCCACAAGCGTTACCCCACGACGCGCGCGTCGATGAAAGCGGTAGGTGTTGTTGTTACCTTTGTTCCAAGGTGGACTCGAGTCGCATTTTGTTTAGTAGGCAAGTCGTTTACAAAGGGCAGTGCCTTTTATCGTCGAGGTGCGCCGGTTATAAGTATGGGACTACAAGTGTGAATCGTGCTTCTAGCGTGTACATCGAGTATTGAACAGATACCACTGTGCTGTCCCTAAAATTCAGGTTTAACCAGGATCGCTGGTACGACATCAATTTTTGTGGGTGTCCCTACGAAGGCAGCGCGTTATCCTGTCCCCCCAGGTGCCGCGGCCTACAGCTTTGGAACGATAACAGAATAACGTTCAACTCTGAAAAATAATACTTTCAGGCCATTTTCGCAGGCCCCTCGTGAAATATGCGTGAAGATTTGAAGTAGTAATCGCCGGATAATGTGCAATATTGTGGTCACTAACATCCTGAGAAAACCTATTACAACCACTTGTCGAAGGTTTATTCGCATCCCAATCTGATCGCCTCCGGGTGTCGTAATTTGTTACCCCCTATTTTCCCACAAATTCATACTGGTCCAATCATGTCCCGAGCTTGAAATCCCACACCAATACATAGTCTGGATACATACGTACATACACACATACTTCTCATCATACTGTATCTAGTTGACTGATGGTACAGTCACCCTCAGATTACATTTAGAGAACACCGGATTCGATAATCGTGACAGTCTTTTTAGGGCTTCCGCTCGGAGTGCCTTGCTTCTCGATAAGATCAACAACCTCCTTGCCCTCGACAACTTCGCCTGAAACACGAGTTAATGGCGAGACGGACATCGTCTGATAGAAACGTACCGAACACGACGTGTGCTCCATCGAGCCACGAGGTAACAACGGTAGTGATGAAGAACTGCGAGCCGTTGGTGTGCTTGCCAGCGTTGGCCATCGACAACAAATAAGGCTTGGAATGCTTCAATTGGAAGTTTTCATCTTCAATCCATCATACATGAGCAACATTGCACAGGTCCGCGGACGGAGAGGGGCGTAAATCAACTGACCTTCAAATGCTTCGCCGTAGATGGATTTACCACCAGTACCATTGCCGCGGGTGAAGTCACCGCCTTGGAGCATGAATTGAGGGATGATGCGGTGGAAGGAAGAACCCTGGTAGCCAAAGCCGTGTTGACCCGTGGCGAGTTCACGGAAGTTCCTGGCGGTCTTAGGCACGACATCGTCGTAGAGCTTGAACACGACGAGACCAGGCGCGGCACCGCCGATTGAGATTTTGAACTAGAATCGGTCAATATGTGATTAAGCTGGATTGGGGTAGTATGCTCACGAAGACGTTTGCCATGATGGGTCGATAGAGAGATGAAAGCAAGATCTAGACGTGGCGCACATTTTAACAGGGGGGTGTTCGGACAATGCCGAGCCGCCAGAATTCCTCGTCAGATGATCATCAGAAAGGGTAAAATAAAATAAACGTATGACGTGCATGAAAAATATCGATGTTGAGGACTTATTCAAATAATTTGTTGGACATCGGACCCTGCAAAGACTTGGATTGAGCCTCATTGGTTTCCTTCCGCCCATCCATGATCTAACTCAGGCTGATCGGGGCACTCATCTCATGGCTTCTTAATGTCTCCCTTTTTGATATCTTTGTTTTACTAAATTCCTCTTGCGTCATCCGGTTCACTCATCACGCAACAAGCCGGTTGATAACCCCAAAATAATACTTAGCAGCTCCCCAAAGGTTGGAAGACACTGAACGCACCTTTTTTTTTGCGTGAAGGGGCATTCTAGGACCAGACCAGATCAGCTCGAGTGCAATGCGTAAGGGAGAGATATCAGTGTAGGCTGTACATGTGAAGATCGTGATCAAAGAGCGAGGTTGATGCCACTGCGCAGCCTGCGTTGTACTCTACAGTCTGTCGATATACAAGGAATGACTGGCAGGGTAACGAACTTGAAAGAGTAATCACCCGACTCGCAGACCCGAATGCTTGCATTCAAAGTCGCCACGAGTGCCATGGTCGTACTACGTCGACGAGAATCAAATAAAACAGCTCCATGAAAATAGCTGCACCCCGTTTTATCATCATCTGATTCGAGGGTGTTCTAGATCGGCATCGTCCGAGATATCTTCTGATAAAATACACACGATGGTCCACCTTTCATTGTATCCATCTCTCTCTTGATCCATCATGGCCAACGTCTACGTGAGCCTCTTGCCCTGATTGCTCCGATCCGCTCAGATTCTTTTGCTGATCGACTCTAGTTTGACATCTCAATCGGCAGCGCCGAACCCCGTCGGGTCGTGTTCAAGCTCTACGACGATGTCGTGCCCAAGACTACCAAGAACTTCCGTGAGCTCGCCACGGGCGAACATGGCTTTGGTTACGCGGGTTCCGCCTTCCACCGCGTCATCCCCAAATTCATGCTCCAGGGTGGTGATTTCACCAGGGGTAACGGCACTGGCGGTAAATCCATCTACGGAGAGAAGTTTGCAGGTCTGTGTCCCCCCTTTCATTTGAGTGGTCGGATGAGCTCACGAGTGGCAGACGAGAACTTCCAATTGAAACATTCGAAACCCTATTTGCTCTCGATGGCGAATGCTGGCAAGAACACCAACGGCTCGCAATTCTTCATCACTACTGTTGTTACCTCGTGGCTCGATGGAAAACACGTCGTATTCGGTACGTCGATCCCTCGACCGGTACTCGTCTAGAATCTAATTCGCACTTCAGGCGAAGTTGTTGAGGGCAAGGAGGTCGTCGATGCCGTCGAGAAAGTTGGTACCGACAGCGGAAAGACCAAAGAAGTCGTCAAGATCATTGCATCGGGTACTCTGTAGATCTGGATGAAGTGAGAAGTACATATGTATTGAAAACACCTCGCACGATGTTTTCCGCTATTCCGTATTTGCTTGCGTGACTGTTTCGGGACCGATACGTGCCGCGTTGAGATGATCGGGTACGGGAAAGCACGTATCAACATGACCCTTCGGAGGAACACAAATCTTGATCGAGTTTTGATACCTGATCTGGGCACGGACATCAACGAAGCGTTTCCGACCGAGTTGAAACGCGACAGAAATTTCTTTCGAGCGCATCGTCGGCTGGGCACCATCCTTTGCCAAAATTAAGAACTTGGCGACACAACCAGAGGAGAAACCAGGTGCTATCGTGACCCACAGTCATCCGAGTCGTTGCGTTCCAGTTCACCTATGAATCGTTGAAGGGATGTGTACACAGGACCCGGTGGTGGACCCGTAGGCGCCATCGTTGTCACTGATGGCGGATTCCGCACATGTTCTTGTCGTGGTCGCTCGGCACGATGATCACACGGCCTATAGCATCACTTCTTT
The DNA here is from genome assembly GCA_038094695.1 of Chiua aff. virens. Lineage (NCBI taxonomy): Eukaryota > Fungi > Basidiomycota > Agaricomycetes > Boletales > Boletaceae > Chiua > Chiua aff. virens. Next base: position 6,165 of record JBBPUM010000249.1, read on the forward strand.
CAAACAGCAGCCGACAGGAGGAGTGAACAGTAGCATGACAACAACCACCTGGAACCACAAATAAAAATGGTACTAGTACAATTTAGTGGCGATGAGAGATAAAACTGCGGGCAGGAAGAAACACGCAGACACAACTTGAATGAATAATCGATTATGCTAGAATTAACACAAAAAAGAAGAGAACCCTGTATCGACTCACCCTTTATCTAGGAAACACAAATGGTCAGAAAATACAAAGCAGTCGGAAAGATACACGGACCTAAAGATGCGTAGAGACGGTGTCTCTGGCTTGGAGAACACCCCAGGGTACCAATCTAACTTCCTATCCTATGACAACTTTTGTTTTGACTAAGTTCGTCACTGTCATCGTATTCATCTTCTTTGGTCCGACTTTGGATTGCGTGATAACCTCCTTCGATAACCCGAGCTGTGTTGCACACAATACATAGTGCAACTGGCCGATGGCTTTCGACCCTTGACCGCTCGGCTCCATCTCCATCATATCCCCGTCAAAAATATTGGTTGAAGGGATGGCTTCGACTCTATAATCGCCCGACAAGGCATCCATGATTAATTGGGTGAGCTGTCCTGTGGTCGTAAGGATGTGTGATATCCTTTTGTAGAACCTGGCCGAGATCGTTGCATTTGCGGTAGAGACAGATGGGGCACAGCCGGACGCGACAATAATGTCAGACAGGCCATCTATTGTAGACGCAACGAGTACGTCTGGGTTACTGGCACAGGCGTGCGAGATGGCAGCATAAGTCAAGGACCGCCAGCTGCCGGATTTCGTTTGAGATTCTATCTTTACCATTAGCGGAGTAGTTGCATGTTCGACGCTTGGATCCTCACCCAATTTTCGCACCGATTCGCAAATCTCGCGAATAGACTGGCCGTGGCCACTCTTCATGGACCACGAGGACACGATCCCGCACAGATGATAAACAAGGTATGCACGAAACGCGACCGGGAGATACGCGGCCAAGTCAGTACGTGAGGTGCACCGTATGCGGTTCACTAAAGGTTGACCAACGCGCTCAGACACTCTTCGCGCAACAGATGTCTGCTCCTCCGTCGAGTTCGTAGTAGGCTGAAAATCATGAATGACGCGGTTTGCGATGACTATGGAGCTCCACTGAATGCTCTCGTTTAGCCGTTGGAGTGTCTCGATGATATTTGTCTCCGCACGTGTATCTGCCCTGGTAATAAAATTTTGCACGGGAAAGATTTTACGCTGACTTTCCTCAACGACAGATTTGAGATGTCGAAATTGATCATCGTACCATTTCCGGGTCGCAATGGTTTGGGATTGACATGACTGGAGTTCCTCACGCACGATAATCAGCTCCTCTGAATCGCGACGGCGTTCCTCGAGTTCCTTGCGCGCAGCGGTGAGTTCCACCGCTTTTGCGGCATCAGAGCGTTTCCAGCGGTTCACCTCGGCCGTGAGCACATCAATTTGGTGATCTTTGGCTTTATTAGATGTCTTCAAGGCCGAGACCTCCTTCTGCGCCGAGGCTAATTCAAGCGACTGCGCCTCATACTGGCCTTGCAGTACTTCCAATTTACTCTTGAGTTCCAGTACATCTTTCTCGAAACCGCTGATGTTTTCGTCTGATGAATCCGAGTGTCCGAAAACCGGCGTCAGCGACCAGACCAGAGCAAGCTTGGTGATACCACGCACCCGACTGCATGCCCTGTGTAGGAGGAAACGTGGTTCTTTCCTCGGTATCTGCATTCTGCTAGGCTGTCAGTGACAGCTGCGATGGAGGTTCGAGCATGTTAAACTTACAAAACAGTGAGGTGGGAGGATATCATGAAGATTCTGAACAACGATCGTCTTGCCATGACCGATCACAATTTTGTCGTTTCCCGAAATCGACATTGACAAGACCCGGTCGCCGTAGTGGATGTTGGACCCAATTTTCTTTTGCGTTGCTGAATCCCAGAAGGATACAGACGAATCGGCGGAGACAACGATGAATCTGCGATTTTGTGGCAAGGCGATGCACCCGTATTTTCCGGTGCTACTGGTACGAGTGGGGCATCGCGAGACTGCTTGGGGGGTGTATACGTCGATGTAGTGGATGTTTCCGTCCAAAGAGATGGCGTAGAGGTGTCGATCGTCGTTCCATGCAAGGCATTGATTAAATCCTGAGCCTACTTTGATTGGAAACTCGGCAAGGAGAAGGCTATCCTCGCTACGGTAGACGCGAACGGAGTCACGGTAGTTTGAGTCTCTCCACGTGGCTGTGGCAAGAAGGCTTCCGTTAGGCGAGAATTTCACTGTCACCAGCTCACCCCCATGTTGCAGTGTCAGCAGTCGGCGGCCCGTTGCTCGTTCCCAGGTGCAGGCAGTCCTGTCGTGCGATCCGCTGGCGATCCTGTTCCCGTCGGCAGAGATATCCACAGCTCCAACTCCCCGTGTATGTCTTTCGAACTTGCCTACTCGCTCGTGACTCTCCACGCTCCACACCGACACCTGTCCTCTACTCGATCCCCCTACGATCCACTTCCCGTCTCTTGATACTGCAATGCTGTCGGCCCACCCCCCTGCATCGATTGGTGTACCAATTTCTACACCATCCTCCAACTGCCACTGTCGGATCTTTCCTTCCTTTCCTCCACTCAAAATGTGCTTTCCGTCCACGAGAAGCGCGAGTGAACGAATTCGATCTCTCCCGTCGATTTCGAGTGGGTTTTTTGTGGTACCTTGCCGATCGGAACCTCTCTCTGAAGCTTGGCGCTCCAAGCTTCCGATCTCCTTGCCTTGGTCTTCGACCTCCCTTTGCTCTGTTGCGCCTCTGAGGTCAAATGAAGTCTTTTTGTCTGACTCTTCGCTTTCATCAAGACCCTATCCTCAGTGACCGTGCAGAGCTACTTACTCTCATTGGCCGACCTACGTACGTCGGCAAACATGTTGCAAGAGGAAAGATACGTGATGGTATTAATGCTTGATCTCGTGCTTGTGTGCTTCTTGTTGGAGCCCGCCCTCGGTACTTTTCCTTATCTCAATGCGCCTTATCATCGATGGCTGTAGCACCATTATTATTCTTGTAATAACATGCCTTTTCCTCGACATCGTGCAGAGCGCGTGTGGTGGCACCTTTGATAGGCGATATGCTTTCGTAGCTTTGCCATCTGAAGTCGTAGGGCGGCCTGCGCCTTCAGATTCTGTTTGGCTCCCAAAGCGTGGTCTACCGCCCGCAGCACATCGATGAACGCGATACGTAACTCAACTCGCCAAACGCCCGGTCTCCCAGGTGCGCACGCCACACACCCCGCAACCCAATAGCTGGAGCACGAGTACATACTGTATCCGTGGGAGGAGTTGGTAGATATCAATGGGATTGATGATGCAGTCCTGTTCGCTGATACATGCCCATGACCTGACCAACCTGATCACAGTCACGGAGCTCAGAAAGAACGCAGTCATCTGAGGACAAGATGCATGACACGATGTTTGTCCGTCTTGATGTAAGTATGACCCCCGTTGTCGTCGTAGGTCGTGCCCATCCCATCTCAATTCTTTAGTAGAGGGAAAAGAAGAATAGTAGTAGCTCGTTTGATGCTAGATAAGGGCCAATCATGGTGGGGAAGTTCAGTCAGCATACAGTAGAAGCCACCGAAGTGTCGTCATCTCACCTCTCTCTCCGCCCAAGGCTTGAGACTTTCCGACGGAATTTGAAGAAACGGAAGCTATGAGAAGTCGTCGCAATCAGACAGGAAAAGGGACGGGACACCATGCTTCGTCTGTTGCTTGTTGGACACAATGTCGGAGTTCCCCTTAAAGAACCTCGGGGTGTTCTCATAGCGACCAATGTTTGAACGTCTACATCATTGGCACGTTTGACCGTCCGCGCCCTCTCCGAATGTGTTGCATATATGCCTTATACCACAGCGTGGCGATCTCGGATTTGTGGTCGGTCGAGAGCGAGCCGGTGGCCATGAAGGTGAGATAGGAAGTACCTCAGTGAGGAGGCCGTCCCGACGAGTGATTCCTATACACACACAAGGAATGGACCTACGTGGGTACAATGAAGTGCGAGAGTGACAGGTGCGGTACCTCGAGGGTCTGGAGACGCGTTCCAATCTTAGTAATATGCGTTGCGGGGCGGCATCAAACAACGTAACGGTGAGCCACCTGAGTGGGCAGGTGGAGAGCGGGAGGCCATCGAGCAAGGACATGGTATCACCAGAGTACAGCGACATGGACGCGCTCTCGATCGGGCGGCAGGACGGAGTCGGCAATGACGTGGGGAGAGGACAGTGAAAAGGTGTTTCAGGTGGGGCATGGCCTGTGAAGGAAGGGGAAGTATGTGGACGGGATGGAAACCTCTGAGAAACCTCGACAAAGTTGCGCTGCATCCCGAGGAAACGGATGATATCGGATGACTCGCAGCGCGTCGAGGTAGTGAAAATGTGAGGGAAAGGGGGCGGTCTTGGAGGAACCATACACCCTCCCAAAATACCGCGCGTTTCCCGCCATCCAGTGGCGTGGCGGTATGACTCCTTCCGAAGTATTTCCGACGCAGGCCCATCTCAGCTATTAATGGCGCGGTCATAGGAAAGGGTACCCTCTGGAATGGCATTTGTGTCCGCCTGTCAGCGGCACGCCAAGCTTGTACGATAGATGCGTCGTCGACAATAAATGGGTCTGCCGCGATCGATCCCACTGTTGCTCTTTTGCTCGAGACTTGGCAAGTATAGCGTGGGTGTCACCCGTACAACCACCAGGTCGACTTTGGTGGTCTACCCGCATCTTCAAACGACTGTTCAACCCCTCGTCACATCGTTGTCCTCGTTGCTTTTGCAGCAATGTGTTACCTGGCACGGGTTAGGTCCCCTATGTCATTCTGGGCCTTGCTCCTCAATGGCCCATAGCTATAACACGTGGAACCTTACGGAGACTGTTTCCACTCGTGAATAACACCTGGCGGTCCAGGCTATGTTAGTCAGCTCCCAGGTAGAACGCAGCGCATGTCCTCCTTGACCTGAGTATGTAGTACCAAGAATGTCGGGCCCGCCGCCGCAGAACACCCACAACTGACCATTGAAGTCCTGGATCACGATGCGTATGTCAACTTTGAATGGAAGAGAGTCATTGGGTCACTTGGAATGCGCTGAAGTTGTTCAAATTAGAACCCACGGCGAGCCCTGACGCGCACACTTCGGACGTGAAAGTGATACCAAAGTGGTCATCAAAACTAGGATCCGGGCTTCAGGAGTTCTTTGTAACACTGGTTTGATACAACCACGTCGAGCCTGAGCATGCTGGACAAGAGAGAAGAGACGTGGGACCATCCATAGGGTACAAGGCCAATGCAAATACTTGTAGTCATTCAAATCGACAGCTGCAGCGTTCCATCGTCAAATTGAGGGGTTACCCGTACGACGGACAGGCTCTAAGCACTTTCCTGCCTTGCCGTGGGATCAACAATAGCACCATCTGTCGGACAGTAAGCAAAAAGACATCGAGGTCGCAATACGACACGAACAACAGATAATTCACAAGCAATGGTACGCAGCACAGAAAAAAAGAGTCAGTGTAAGATCAAGCGTTATGTCCGGAAACCAACTACGGCAGGCGATTAAAAAGAGATGATAGTCACGCTGAATGTCTCTGCATAGGGTATATGTAATAGTGTCCACAGAGTGTGCCAATTCCATACGTAGTACGCACGTCAGAACGGGCGAGTCCAAAGACAGTTTTCACCTCTCCCCTCCTTCTCCCACGGTTGTGGCTGTGGGTACTCAAGCGACGACAAGACCGAGTAAGAGGGCAGCTGCCATGCTCATACCAACGGGGATGTAGTTAGTAGAAGCAGCGCCAGACTTGCTCGAGGTAGAGGTCGAGGAGGAACCAGCGGCGGTACCAGTTGCAGTGCCAGACGCAGAAGTGGAAGAGGTAGGGTAAGCAGATCCTGCGGCTTTGATTTCAAACTGAGCCGAGGCGTAGATCTGCGTACAATGAGAACAGTAGGAGAGAAGGATATAGTAAAAAAACGCACATCAGAAATGTTGACAGTGTTCGCGAGCGAGACAGTCCAAGTGGTGGAGACAGCCAGGGACGACTGTTGCTGGTTGACTGTGAAAGAACAGTCGTAGTTGGGGACAGAAGCAATCAAGGCGAGAGGAGCAGAGAGGATGGTCGTATCCGAGTTGGACATGCTAGTTGAAAACCCGAGTCAGTCAGTCCGTCCAAGATATTCGGGGTGGTACTGACACAACGGTATAAGCAGAGTAGGGAGATGTGTTGCAAGTCCACGCAAGCGTGTTGTCAGAGCCAGCGACTGATCACAAAGAGGAAGAAAAGTGAGATAAGAAGGCGTGGAAGTGGGAAGTGAGGACGTACCCCACCAGGAGGACGGGCTGGGGTTAGTGATGGACAGCTGAGCTTGGGCAGCGGCGACGAGGGCAGCAGCAGCGAGGAAGGGACGAGCAAACATGGCTGGTGGAAGCAAAGGAAAGAGTAGAGAAAGTGGCGAGAACGAGCGACGGATTAAATGTGCTGGTGTAAAACGAGCAACTAAAAATATCACACAGTCCACTTCCCAATAAGACCGATCGTCCTTTTCATTCTCCGCTCCGAGCTATTGCTCGTCTTCCGATAGGTCCGTACTAGTCTGCACCAGAATGCAACGTTAGTTTCGATCTGGTTCGGATTGCGCTAGTGGTGCATTGTGCACCCAACTTGATTCATCTTTGCGGCTCGCTCTGTGTAAGGAACGTGAAGGGTGTGAAGGATGGGTTCTGAGAAGCACGCGGAGCGCAAGCTGCTCTGATCGAACTAGAATGATAATTCAAGTGCGACGTTTTTACTGTGTGATGCCCACTCACGACATGCAGATACGATCTATCTTCGACCACATGCATCTATGGGAGGACAGGACTTTTGCATCGTGACAGCGTCGGACGTCCTTTCTTGCTATAGAATATATTCATTGGGTTTCCCTCCGCCGTGCCTCGGTCCATGCCTCTTTGCGCATATGAACGTACGTATATTCAAGTTCCACGTCCGCTCACCATTGATGGGCATGTACAGTGTTCATCCGTCCAGTTACTTGGTAACACAAAGTACAGGTGAAGTCGCTCGCGCGTATCTCCAGTTTGACGACGCTGACACACTTTACGTATCCCTAGTCTCCTTCTCTACCCTAGGTCAAATGTATCTCTCCTATGGCGTCGCTCCAACAGATTCTAGCATATCGTCCACATTTGCTCCAGCCTAGCGGAAATACCGCCACTCCGAACCTGCTCATGGAAACAATCCTTCGTCCCATCCCAGCCTCCACCGCACCACACCCATCTTTGGATAGCACATATCGTGCGCTCCTGGAACAGCATCGAGAACGCATCGGGAACCTTTGGGTACACTTCATATACTCAGTTGCCTTGGACACGGTGCGCAGCAACCTCCGGAGGATCAGAATGGTGAAGCCACTGGACACCGCGGCCAGACCCGAGGGAGTGTGACGAATGCTTGAGGTGCGCTGATGCGTTCTTTTATACGTGCTGAGAGGTTTGGTGGGTGTCATAGCCGCGACCGTAGATGAATTCACGCATGCAGTCGGACCAACGGTGTCAGCATGATAACTGGTTATTCTCGCGGATGTCGTATCAAAGAAAAGGAACGGTATTAGGATGGGCTTGAAAAATGATGCAAATTGGGATGCGAGATGGTTTAGTCAAGGTATGTTTTCGTTAATTGAACGAAGACTGAACTTACTTTAGGTTCTTCTTTGAGGGCTTTCGACATTATTGATGTATTCCAAGCGGTGCTATATAGTTCAATATTCTCCCGAACGTCCTTAATGAGACCCAACTTGAATTTGAGGCTATATACAGGTTCTTTGTGACAGTTTCTCAAATGCGAACGTGGTTAGAGGGTCCGTTCGCAGATGTGGATGATGAGAGTATGTCCATTGGATCTAAGATCAAGATACTCACTTTGTTGGTTAACTTGCCCTAGCCTCGGCCGCTTTGCGATGCGAGTCCCCGAGACATCACAGAGGCTCACGTCGTCAACCTTCTTTACGGAGGCATCGCATCAGAGTAGATATTCAATCATGGAACTGTATCCGAGGGGTTGACGGCAATTTCTAAAACCGATTTGCCTTTGACGGAGCTGCAAGTAGGATTATGGCCCATTTCAACGAAGATCTTGTCCAAGTACAGGAAAGCTTGAGGTGTATCTGCTCTCAATACGTATTTTCGAGCACGTACTGATGAACCTGGGTGCATAGTAGCTCGGTTCACGGCCCTGCTGGTATTCGGAGGTCTTGCCTTGGCTGGCTTATGCTCTAAAAGTTTTAATTGGCGGTGAAAAAAGCGAGAGCAGTTGGATAAATGCTTGAGGTCCGTCTGTTGTCAACACGTGTTTTGAACCGAGCACCGACGAATGTATGTGTGGCAGGTAATTTCGTGACCGTGCTGGCATATCGCGATCGGAAGTCACACGTAGCAACATGTCAACAAGCACGAGCGTCTGATAAGGTACGGATTCATTTCAAGTGGTCGACTCTAACGCTCGTGTATACCAGTCTCCGAGACTGATTTAGGAATGGAAGTGCTCACAAGTGTATAAGAGCCGCGTACTACGCGGAATTAAGGAGGTAGTTGGTCTGCATTTAGCTGCAACGAGTAGATTGCTTTCTAAAATCTCGAGCGCCAATTGAGGCAGTGTCACGGCAGCTTCACAGTGATGATGGTCATTCAAAATTGTGGCCGGGTTATACATAGCTCATCCTGGCTTAGTACACTCGAACTGTTCTCGATCACTGCGGATGCCAGCAGCCGTCGTAAGTGGCCGAGTTTTCATATCATCATACTCGGACTAAACGCTACACTGGAGAAAGAACATGACCCGTGTTCCAGGACCAAACTTGAAGTGCGGCGAAAGTGCGATAACTCGTGTCGAGTCACGACTCAAGTGCCGGTGTGGCAAGGACCAGCCATGTTGGTGGCTGCTGCTGCCATGCGCACCGCTCATATCTCACAAACGAAAGAGAAATTCCCCTTCGCGTGCTGCTATTCAGCTGACAATATCACGTACCCTTCACGATATCTGATGCCCATCAGGTTGGAAGATATGCACTTACGTTTTTCAGCTTGTAACTGTTTATGACGGCAAGTGGCACTGGAATGGACTGTGGCATTACTTATAAACTGATCGCTTCGAGCCCTTTGAGCTGAACTCATAGTGTTTCCCACTATGCGTACTTATACTATCCCGCAGCCAACATCCCCCGATATACAGTCGTCCGTTGCAGCCATCCAAGAAGACAACTATCTATCTCGTACGTTCGTCCACATGAGTCGTTGTACCCAATCTCACAGGCTTTTCACAGTCGCGCTCGTGGTCGCCGCCGTATACGACTATAGTAAGCCGTGCATTTAATTGTATTATGGACAGGAAACTTATACGTCATCAGTCCTCGTCTATCCAAAAGAGGTGCGGCCCACTGTACTCCGTCATCTACACAAGATTTTCACTAATCGATGATCTATGAAGATAGAGTACATCTGGGTGAGCTCATTCCCATATCCAGGGCTTGAAAGGTTCCTGACAAGACCGCAGAATAAACCATGGACTTGGATGTCAACTATGTTCATCATTGTGCTTTTTCTGAGGCCATAGTTCGCAGGGGTGTTTCTAACGATATATTCTTAGGTCCGTTACTGTGGCCTATATAGCCTGTTGTGAGTTCATGCTTTATTCAACGTGCACTGGATACTCATCTTCAGAACGTATCAGTGTCAGTGCTTTCTGTAAGTTTGGATCACGGAACAGAGTTTCGATTGAGCTTTGACTGCGCTGAAAGTGGGAAGTAGCTTCATACCCGGTCCCCAAAAGGTACTGTATATCTGCCAAGATATTGGTAACTAGTGATACTAACACGGATTATTTTATTGTGGTCCTGTAGACGTACGTATTCGGTTTTTTATCGTCGTCCATGCGCTCGAGCCACAACTTTTTGACTCATCAACACAGTTGTGAGTGTTCATCGGAAACATTTATTTTCATTCCATTCACAAGATAACCCCGAAGGCGAAGCACTTAACCCTAGTGAGCATTGCACCTACGCTCTCTTTCTCTGTGCAGCCGAGAGTGAGTAGTAGCTGTATGCTGAGCTCCGATGTGAATAAAACCACTGAACAGCAGCGTGATTTATAACAGTCTCCTGCGTGTCTGGGCAATGTACGGTCGTTCAAGACTGATTCTGGTAACACTTTCTATGTTGTGTACCATCGAGGTCATCTCCGTGGTGGTATCATTCGGTGTCTACAAGAACGAATCGTGTATGCGATCCCCAGTTCGATGAATGTACACTGCAGGTACTGACGACCCACCAGACTTCACCACTCAAATACTGGACTATTCGTTTTGCACGGATAGATTGGCATCGCCAGTTTGGCTCTACCTAGCCAACATTTCTCAACTGACATTCGGTGCCGTGTTGTGCATGCTTGCCGTTGTTCAGTTCCTGAGGCAGTCGCTTCAAATGCACCGCGGAACAAAACAGTGGCAGCTCAATCGATACATGAACTTGCTGGTCAACCAGGGTATCATCTACTTCTTAGCGTACGTCTGTTCCTATGCCGTCAACCCCAATAGAATCCTAATTAACACCTTTTTGCCGTAGGATTTGCTTGCAGAACCTCGTCAATGTACTGGCGAACACTGGACGCATTCCGCAGACCGGTTGGGGCTTGAGAATGGCAGCTATTGCACAACTCATCCCCATATATATATTGAGCCCTCGATTCATCATTAGCATACGAGAATTGTATGCGCACGATGTTCGAAGGGGACGTGGGAGTGGTATTGACACTGGGTTTGGTTTGTCCGCGTCGTTTAATCACGACATTGCCGGAGGACCGATAGTATTTGCAGCCGGTGCGCAGAGCCTGGGGGTAGAGGCGGACGATGGGCAGGAGAAGAGGACTGGGGATATCGAGTTGGTTCGCAGAGAGGTCGGGTCTGCTCAACAAGTGTAGCTAGATAGATTAAGGTTCCTGTGTATGACAACGGCGTTGCGTTAGTCATCGAGCACGATACACTGGACGAGACAATAACACGCGAACTGTGGTTGTTCTAAATAAATTTGGGCGTGTCAGAAAGCGAGGAAGCCAAGAGGATGAGTGCACAGTCCAATTCACCCCAGACGGAGTAGACCGGGGAGCGCGACTTGAACGGACTGAAGGCGAGGATGGAGTCGCTATGGGGAGGATGAATAGAGATCGATGGACGTGCGATCGATCATACCTGTAGCCAGACTCGGGGGGGAGCAAAGAGATGATAGAGAAGGCTGGATATGCTGGCATGGGTAGTGTTTGAATAGGTGGCGAATTTGGAGCCCCATGGTGCGCCATAGCCGGACTTTTGCCAGGGGGGAATGTGGGAGAGTGACTGTTGCGGAGCTTGCTTAGGGTTGACGGAACGAGGCGATGTATATCGAGGAGCCTACCCAGAAGATACAGAAGATAAGTAGCGAGCACAGAGAGACATCAGCACGGGTACGAAGTGTACGTCCGAGGCCCCTTGGTCTGCGAGCGGCGGCGTTTCGCTTCTTCTCGCTTGTTGCTTGCTGGACGTAATGTCTGGAGGGGAGATGAGCGAGGGAATGCAGAGGGAGGGGTGGGACGGACGTGCAGGGTTAGTTTTTGGAGAGACAGTGCTGGAGGGAGATGAGTCGGGACAGGGACGGGAGGGGATTGGACGGACCTGACACTGTGGCGAGATGGGCGGAGGAGGTGGCGGAGACGAACCTTGTCCTGGTTGGGGATACGGTTGCATTTCACCTTGCGTGATCTGAAGCGGGGATGATGGTTGGGAATGAGATTGGACGGACGATGGGACAGACCTGCAGGCATCGCATGCGGTATTCTGTTTGCGGGATGAGAGTCTTGGTGAGCTCGTGTATCTGGTCCTGGACGAGCTGGGTCGGGAGCACGAGACCTGCGGGGATAAAACACAATCGAGGGAGGTTGGACTCGGCTGACCTGGCTGAGAGAAGGAGTGCCGCTCGATCCATCATCATCCATGCGGGGGTTGCACGTCCAAGACATCGACAGCTTCGTGGGGATTGACACTGGCACGGTCCCTGGTCAGACCTTCGCACACGCCGGGATTCACATGTCAACGCGTCCAATTTCTGAATAGAAAAAGGACTTGCTTGCTTTTTGATTCAATATGCAAAAGCTGATTCGCGATCGAACGAACCAGTGCCTCCAGAATCCAAACCGTCGTGTCCATCCATAAACAATGTCACAACACATTGACTCTTGTATGCGTTCAATGACTCACCCTGGGACATGCTGCATCATAAATTATAATATGAGAGCGCGTTTGGATGTTGACATCCTCTTGATGATCCACGGCGTTCTCTCAGGCTTCGCCCACCAACGAGGAATGCAATCGGTCGCCGAGAAAAACTTTCTATTGTTTTCATTGACTGTCGAGAGCTCTGATTGGAGGACAGCCGACGAAGAACACCGAGCGATAACGTCAGGAAGGGCGCCTCTGGGTTGAACTCGGTCCCGGAGGACCCACCTTAGGGCAGGTCAATGCATATGCGAGTCATACTGGCGCCAAAGGTCCTGTTGATGGAGAGTACTGCCAACTGACACGATGGGGTGTGTCTTAGACATCTTAACCTCGGGTTACTGGTTCCCGGCGTGGCGGTCGTGAATCCTCAGCCACTCAAATTGATCAATCGGCTCTCACCGATCTAGAGATCCCCGGTCAATCGCCTAGACTTTCACGAGCGCTGTGAAACGGTGAAACCACGCAGGCTTCCATGACTGCGCGCCATCCTTTCGTTAGCGTTCGCCGACGAATGAGGGGATATATCTCAAGATGTGGCCACAGCTCCAAGCCAGCGGGTTCACAGCAGCATTCCCAGTCCCTTCATGTTTCTTGCAAGCACGGTCACGGGGACACTTGCCAGGACTGGACTTGGAGGCGGTCTGACACGAATATTCAGCGGAGTCCGGACAACGTTAAACTCATTTAATTTAGCTCTTCTGACCATGTCAATGCTACCTGAGTGAGTGCTGCTTCCAAAGGTTCCGTGTCCACTCCGGATCTCAGATCTACTTATTTCCCATGAACAAAGACTCCGATGGCCACGGGAATACGGCGATTAACATCTCAGGAGGGACTCCTGGGCACGTGCGAAATTATATCAGTGCCAACAACGCCAGACGCCAAACAATTGTATGATTTTTCTACCCTTCCAATCCCACCCATCTTATCTTCGGCTATTTAATGGCATGTCTTTACCTGCCAGTGTGTCAACACGACCTGCAAGTCCATCACTTCCTCCACCTCTCAAGCTCCTTCCTTTCTTCGCACCACGTTTTCCTTTGCAACTCGTGTTCCTCATGTTCCACGGAGAAAATGGTGCAATAAATGTAATACTGCAGGCTGATGACCAAGTTTCTGAGAACGGATCAGTCCCTACGGCGTATTTCAACCTTTGGACTTCCGGCCAAGCGGATCCGTACCATACGCAGAGGGACGTCATGATCCTCCCCGAGCACCGTCCTCTCGGTGGTACGAATTTCCAAAGTGTCAGTGAGGTGCTTATTCACGATTCAGAGTCTGTCACATCTACTGAGCTACCCGTACGTAACAGGTCTCCCAAGAACATGAGGACGGATGGGATCTGCGGGCCATCGTGCCTCCTGGACACACAGCAATGTCCCCTGTATATCGGAGTATGCTTCCCCGCAATATGGAGGGATCATTGTCCGGGGGTGCTAACGCGGATAGGCTTGTTCCAACTTACTGGCAGGTAACTCGCTTCATCTACTAGACGGGAGGAAATTTACTAGCGGCAACGAGACAGAGCGGCATCATTCCCATGATGGGCTCTGTTCCTCATGTAGAACGTGAACACGAGAACTTGAATGTAAGAAGAATACCCCCCTGCACCAGCTATATTTTGCGCTTATCAAACATACCGCAGTCGACCGAGAAGATTCCGGGAACGGAATGTACCGATTCGATCGTGACCCAGGTGTCGGGCCAGACCACCGTTCACCATTGCTCTGCAACGATGGTGGCTTGTCGTTGGACGGGCAAGAGTGTGTCTGAGATCTGCGGTGCAGCGATCACATGCGAAAATGTTCCAGGCCACTTTGGGGATATGCATGACATCAAGAGACTGAATGAAGATGTACAGGTTCTCTGCCGATGGGAGGGATGCCACAAGTGGATAGCGCGCAAGAATTTTGCACGGCATGTCCGCGAACGGCACGTAGGCCATCGTAGAAAGAAAGCGGTCGCTCGGTGCTTGGAATCAACGTAGCCCGGTAAAGGACGTGAACATTGTGAAATGGGTTGTAGTTTAAAATATGTTGTAATCTGGTCCCGACCGGCGTATGGTAGATACGTGTATTTATAGATTGGCACAAATGCAGAGAGCATACGGTATCTGCCAGGTCGATGTCCGAGTCTTTCGCATGATTTTTACACTCATCCTATAGATCACTGGCAGCCTAAGCAGCGCGTCTAGATCTGAGCCTTGATTTTGTGACTCGAGATGCCGAATTCATTGAATTTTCCTCGTTTTCGCTCCTATTCCCACAGGCCTGGCTGGTATAAGTTGAAGCTAGCTGGTGTCCAGCAGAGGGGTTCAAAGTTGCAACCCTATGCAATTATGATTCCGTTACCTCGGAGCCCGAGATAATGTTCAACTCATCCTGGTAGACTAGTACTTTCTATCAGTCGTCTTGCCAATAGCTCGACATTAACGTTTCGGCCGCTATCACGTCAGTAAAAGAGTATACGGATAGGAACTTTCATACTAGTATGTATGGACTACAATGGGTTGTACGGGGTAGCTATTACATAGGGTAGTGAACATGTACTATGATCAACATTCGATCAATCATCAAATGCGACAGCTTCTACATGCTAAACGGGAAGAATTACAGTAAACCCGAGCGATGCTAGTAGCAGAGGTCTTCTGATTTCATCTGTTGGCTACTCTCGTCCTCAGTTTTCTCTCTACAAAGTCCTCGCTCTCCGCTGCTATCGCTCCAAAGGTGTCTTGATTACCCGTAAACTTGAAAGCGCCAAAAAATGGCGTCGCTGGACTCAATGTCGAAGGGGTACGGGAAGAGTAGGTAAGGGCAGGGGACACGATGACAGGCGACTTGGTTGCTTCCTTGCTGGTTGAACGGTGTTCGCCAACTTGGGGGGAATTTTTCGTGTACATTGACGAAGACCGGAAATGTAGAGCTTCGTCTTCAGGGCAACCTCGCGCATCGCCATGCGAATACATATAGACATGTTGAAAACCGATATTCTCGTCATACGAAATAGTACTATTGTTGT
>JBBPUM010000250.1:0-21383 GCA_038094695.1 Chiua aff. virens
TAACAGGCTTGTTTGGTATCTTCTTCGTCGAGCCATTAGTGCTCTGCGAACGTTGGGCGGAACCCGAGGCGCGGGGAGATGTAGGTTGACGAGCGTTTTTGGCTGTGGCACGTTGTTCTTTTGCAGCGCGTTCCTTTTCAGCCTTCTCCTCTCGCTCCTTTGCCAGCTTCTTCTCTCGCTCCTCCTTCTCCTGTTGTTCCTTCTTGGCAGCCTCGCGCGCTGCCTTGTCAGCTGCCGCTTTGGCCTCCCGTTCTTCCCTGGCTTTACGCTCCTTCTCCTCCCTCTCACGTCTTTCCTGTCTCAATTTTTCATCCTTCTCTTTGCGCTTGCGCTCCCGTTCAGCCTCCCGCTCTCTCTCTTCCGCGAGGCGCTTGCGACGCTCTTCATCCTTGCGTTGCTTCTCCTCTTCAGCAGCCTTGCGAGCAGCCTCGCGTTTGGCTTTCTCTTCGTCCTTTTTCTTGCGCAACTCCTCTTCGTGGGCTTGTTGCTTGGCCTTCAAAGCCGCTTCCTCTGCCGCCTTTTCTGCCGCCTTGGCCGCCTTCTCTTCCTCCTTGGCCTGTTTTTGCAGTCTAAGACCAGGGTTGAATTACAGTTGCGAAATAAAGTAAAGGTTAGCATACCTTTTCTTGTCCTTCTTCTTCTGATTCTGCGTCTGTTTCTTGGCCTCGCGTTCCTTGGTGAGCTTGTCTTCGTCCTCGAGCTCACGGAGCAACTGTTGCTGACGTTCCTGAGCAACCTTTTCACGATACGCTTGAAGGACGCGTTGCTCGAACATGCGGGCCGCAAATATAGAAAACATCCGCTTGCCCTCCTCCATCTTCTGCTCCTCGGTCATGATCTTCAAATTATAAAGATCGTTGAGTATGAAGAGGGAAAGACACCATTGAGATCTCACCTCTTCGTCATCATCCTCGTCATCCTCATCGTCCTCTTCTTCATCCTCGTCTTCACCCTCGTCATCCTCATCGATATCACTGTCATCCTCCACATCGGCTGCTGCTTCCTCCTCACGCTGCATTCGACGCTCGGCAAGTTGCTCCATCATCTCCAAAAACTTTTGCCCATCGTTTTTCAACAAATCGTCGGCGACGGTCAGGATATTGTTGGGGCCTGTGGAAAGTATGAGACGATGTGAGAGCGCAGATAAGGGTGACAAACCTGTTACAGTGAGGCTACTGCCCAAATTAAATAGCCCATCTCGGCCGTTCGCCTTGTTGCCGTTCACCGGCCTACGCCCGCGCGAACCGGGATTTCTTCGATCTTGGGGTTTCACGTCATCGTCTTCCTCCTCTGCACCATCCTCCTCCTCTTCCTCCTCTTCCTCTTCCTCCTCCTCGTCATATTCGTCCTCTTCGTCATAATCGTCGTCGTCACCTTCATCATCGTCAAACTCGCTCTCGTGTTTCGGGGGCTTTCGGCCGTTTGTGAGAGCGGGTGTTCTGTTTGACCGTGGAGGATGATGTGTGGGTTTGGTATGAGGGTGGCCAATGACAGCACCGTTCTTGTCGAGCTCGACGCTTCCCGGAAAAGGACCAGGCCCGGGGGGAGGTGGTATGGTGCCGCCGGAATTGACATAGCGCTGCTGATAGTTCGCGTACTGTTCTAGCTCCTCGTAATAAGCATCGTACAGTACCTCAAGCTCTTCCTCGATCGCATGTCTGCAAGTTCATTGATCAAGGGACCAGAGTGATGGGAAGTGCACAGAAATTTTTTCGTGGTGCGATCGACCGGGGTAAGGCACGGAACAAGGCAAAGGTCATGACAGGTTGGCTGTTCGTTCAGTCCGTTCAACAAGACATGTGAAAAAGGGTACGCACCGCTTCCGCCCACAGACGGCACAGCTGCAGCTGTGCTTCTGCTGTTCCTTCATCTTCTTCAAAACGGTATCCTTCTCGATCTTGACCAAATTGTGACGCTCGTCCTCACCGAGGGCGAGCCAAAACTCTTTGATCCGTTCGCGCTCCTCGGTGGTGCTCGTGCTCCAGATCTTGTTGTTATTTTGAGGTGGCTTGGTCGACGGAGTGGCAGCGGGTGGCCGAGGTTTGTGGGGGACAGATGCGTTGGAAGAGGGGGGCGATGGGTGGTGATGGGAGTGATTATGTGAATAAGGGTTGGCGGATATCGGTGCCTTTGATTGGGCCCGTGCGGTCCTGGATGGCTGCTGGGCAGTGGTGGGGACGGGGGCGGTCTGCGAGTTGGTAGTTGTCGCTGCAGCCGGGTAGGCCATGGGCAGTTTTCCCTGGGCGCGAGAGCTTGGGGGAGGGTTGGAGGCCAAGTTTTCTTTTCTCGTCGGTGGCATAGCGTTGGCGGCGGTGAGAGGAGGACGCTTTGTCAAATCCACCGTTCCCGTGGGACGTATCCCGCCCTTTTCCGGCCCAGTCTCCGGTGCCGAGCTTGCCGGCCGAAACTCTCCCGCGCTTGCCGCGTTCGGCACGGAGCGAGCCACCGGAGCATCGGCCGGGCTCTTAGTACTCTCTTTCCTCTTTGTCTGCCTGCTCTGCTTAGTAGGTTCCGTAGTAATGCTAGTCTTAGTGCTAACGGTCTTGTGCGGTCTTCCACCTGCAGTCTCTCCGTAACTCAGAACAACGTGCGCGACTGCATCCGGATTCGTTCCCGTCGGTCCAGTCCGAGGCCGTGCCGGGTGAGGCTCCAAGTCAAACTCGTCTTCCAGATCTTCGTCCTCAATGTTGCCGTCCACCTCATCTTCGCTGTAGTAGTCCTCCTCCCCAAACTCGTGCTCCCCTCCTTCAAATTCGTTGAGAAGCACGACGTTTGTCTGTGGCAACGGGCCACGAGGAGGTTGGCCAGGTGACGGTGACACCGCACCCAGTGCTGCTGCTGCCGCCTGCTCTACGGACAGTGTGAAGGCGGGATCGGAAAATATCGATGGATCAAAAGGAAGTGAGGGGTATGCACCAGGCGGATAACCTGGCACGCCCTTGGTGGCCATTGTCGCCGTCGCCGTTGCGGTTCCGTTTTTCAGGTACGTGTCCGACTGTACCATCTGCTGGGCAATATTGTACATCGTTTGCGCCTTGACAACCTCGATCAGAACCCGGTAGCAAACAACAATGCTGTCCGACTCACAAAGTTTTTGATGTGCGGCGGAAAAGACGACCAATATTCATCGTCTGCCAGTGCTGGCCCATTAGCTCCGTTGGTCTTTGGTAAAGGAGGATGTGAGCCTAGGGGAGCCGTCCTTGTTCCAGTTCGACCGTTTGCTTGCACCTCGATATTGCGCCAGTGAATATCGCCAGGCGTAGCCAATATTTCGCCATGCACTTGTGTGGTCACCCCAGCACTGGTTTGAGAGAGCGTCGTATATCCGGTGGTGGTGATATGAAGGGACTCGAGCTGCGGAGAGAGCCCACTTATGGGCGGTAAATGCATGTCGGGATCTCCAAAGTTTGACACGTCATCGTAAAGTTCACCATCATGCAAGGCAGCGCTCTGAGTCTCCTTGCCCTTTCCCTTCTTCTTTTTGGCTTTCTTCCCATTCACAGCAGACAGAGTGGGGTGCGTAGGGGTGGCAGGCACCGGGGTGCGTGGGTTTGGAGCCGAAGGAGGGACGACCGCAGGCTGTTTAACCTTTTGCGACTTTCCTGCAGCCATTCTAGGCGATCTCGTGCTTGATTAACATCCACACGCCGCAAGGACGCAAAGTGCGCTTACCAAAAGTCTGCAAGGTGCGGAAAAGTGAGGGAACAGAAGTAGGAGGAGGATATGTCTAGTAGAATTGTGAAGAGCAGGAAGTAAGGATGGACGATGTTGAGTGCGATTATCAGGGATTAGTGCGATGGGAGGAGGATGTTCACAGACAGCAGTCGAGTGTCGCCCTGATCACTTTAACACGCCCAAATACGGCCTATCGGCAAGCGCCGCATCACGTGCCATTGACAGATTTGGACAACGGAACGACCCTCGACAACGATCCGTCCCGTCCCCGACGAACCTGCGATCGAACCTTCATACTCATTTACCAAGCAGAACGTCGCTCCGATAAAATTTCATTGTCCCACCTGAACAACAGGGGGTCAGCATGCTAGTGCCAGTAGGTGTCAGTGGTCGTGGAAACTTGAACTAGTATCATGATAGCGCAATACAGAGTATTTGGGCAAGTATTCATTCTATCCGACACGGCAACAATACACGACTCTGTGTCGAAACAGAACATCCACTGAGACACATACCATATGGTATAGTTATCATAGATCCTAGTACTTGGGGGAAAATTCGGCGTATTTTAGATTACCATCATATCCGATGGGCACGCTGCCGAGTATCGTTCAACCTCGGTGAATATTTAAAAAAATTTAACCTACACTTATACTTCGCTAGTCCCAATCAAGTCCTAATTATCAGAAAATCCTCGCCCCGGCCCGGGGACTGATTGAGTGACTCCGGTTTGCGCTGTGACAGAATACACCTGCCAGGATAACGAATAGTTTCACGATGCTTATCATCAAATTATACTATGTCGTTCCCACCTCATACGCAAAGTCCACTTGCAACCTCCTGATTGTATCATGCTGCAGCGTTCAAGTTCTCTATATTCAATGCCACCGCAACCCGAATTCACCGTCGTGAAACAACTGCGATGGTCAGCTTACATGTGGGACTCCGGATGAAATTTTAGACCTGTCCATTTAGTGAAAATATTGATGATCTCTGAAGTTGATGACACCTCTCAGAGTTTCAAGTGCGGGGTCGCGCACGCGCACATGCAGAAGTTCCACGTGTGATCAAAGTTGGTATATCACGATGTAATATCCTCACGAATGATTCGCAGAAGTCTCTTTATACCGGGGGCAAAAAACATATAGTCGGTGGAATATATTTTGGTAGCAAGGAGAATGTTTGAATGGCCACTTAGCTATAGAATAAAAAACTCAACTAACGTTGCTTCACCACTTCCGTAGGAGAGGATCGAGATGCCTGGCTTTCCCAACTACGTCAGTTTGGCGCTGGTGGGACTGAGGCGCGAAGTCCGATGCACGGGCGTGCTAGTAAGGTACTAGCGCGAGTAGTACCCGTATCCATTGCTGGCCAAAGTGCTTTATTGCCAATCGTGGAGTCGCTTATAGTCTACACGTGGAAATTCACGAGCATCAACCCGTAGAATATTGAATGTTGAGCGATAAGTAAGCATGGATAGTCATACGTATCGCATGCTCGGTGGACGTCCATGCTGAATTCATGCACATCGTGATTCTTCCCGAAGTTGTACACTCTCGCAGCGTCTATTCTCGTCAAATGGCGAGCAGCAAACATGGTTGTTGTATTTTAAAGGTTTGAAACTAGAAGCACCCAAACTTGAACGTCTCACCAGCATTTGACGACACAGAACAACTTTCTATACCAAGAATACCAATAACACTGATAAAACTTCATCAGCAAGTCAACTCGCAAAAGCGAACAAAAAAAGAATACAGGCATACGTACCACACCAGCGAACAACCTGGTATCCGACGACGTCGCATGCATATCTTCCACTTTGCGATACGTTAAACCCGCCTTGCTCACCTGAACCACATAAAATCCGCCCCGTTCGCCCTCTGATCTCGCCAATCCGCACCCCAGCTCTGTTCGAGGTGTGTGTTCAGGGTTCCTCCCGCATGGTGATCTCCACACCACTGTACATTATTGTGCACCGTAGTGTTCTTCCTCTTCGAGTGAGACGGGTTCGATCCAGCCTTCGGGCGTGCTTCCAAGGACGCTCTACCCTGGTCATCACGGTCGCCGTTTCTGTGATTCAAGACACGACTTCCGCATCGTCGTCGTCGCTGTACGTTGCAGCCCCGGTTGAACTTGCCACTTAAAAGGTGACATGTCCTTCACACTGAAAATGGCATGCATCTCTGCGTGCATTGAAACAGGCTTGTGGTGTTGCATGTTTACGTGGTTACCATCGTAGTGGGTCTGGTGGTGGTTGTGTCTGGCAGAGATGACTCTGCCGCCTTTCACGAGAATCGTACTGAGGCTGTGATTCATTGGAGACTACTGGGGGTTGGAAGATATTAATTGAGCGGGCGACGTCTATAGACTATGCTTACCTTGGATGCAGCCTCGAGGCACTGAGAGAAATAACGGTAGGACTTGTGCATATGTAATGGTGACTTGTTGGTTGACAGAAACGAGCTTGAAAAAACAAGCACCTCAACGGGTGAAGGACATACATGGGCTTCCTTTACGTAAATGCAGCGTATTGATTCCCGCAAGCGAGGACTCAACATATGGCATCCGCATTGCGAAGATGGCCAGCGCTCAGAGCTGTCATTCATATCTCTCGGCGTCCGGATCGTTCCGTCGCCCTACATCCAGTGTCCTCCACCCTAGCACGCTGCATCCAGGCGTTCCTTTACATAAATGCAGCGCATTGACCCCTTCAGTTGACACCCACTGACGCTTCACCCAATCTTCGCCCAGTTCCCCGATTTCGATATTCAAGGAACGTTTTGAGTGGCTTCGTATACTTTTTCAGTTGCAACCGCAATGCAGGAGGGTTCATCTCGGACCCCCCGAGTGTGGAAGTGTCCGGAACCCGTCACTCCAAATTCCAGAAACCTCGTGGTGTGCATTGACGGCACGTCGGGTCGGTTTGGTATCAAGGTAACCTAACCTTATATGTCTCGAAACTGCTCGACTTACCTTCTGGACTGGCGTTTTGCAGAACACGAACATTGTCGAGCTCTACAGTTACGTCAAGAAAGATGACGGACAGTTGACGTATTATAGCAGCGGGGTTGGCGTGATCGCCAAGGCTACCAGTGCATCCTTTGGTCATCGTGCGTCCCATAGTCTGGATATGCTCTTTGGCCGGTACGCTGTCAGATAAACATCCCAGTGATGGATGATTCACCCTCGGAGCAGGCAACTACAGCGGACCATCATGGCCTCTTACCGCTGGCTTTCTAACAACTACAAGGATGGCGATAGGATTTTTTTGTTCGGTAAGATAATGTTTAGCAATGAGTGCCGAAACTTCTTGTTTCATCCACATACAGGTTACTCGCGCGGGGCTTACCAAGTCCGAGCATTAGCGGGGATGATTGCTCGGGTAAGCCTTCTCCTCACCACGCGCGCTACTATCTAGGGCAACGGCTGAAACCTAATAGGTTGGGTTACTTCTCCCCGGCAATGATGCCCAGGTTCCGTTGTAAGATTTCTCGTCACCCAGGCATTGATGCCTCTGATGTGATTGCAGTGCTTTTGATTTGTACTTGAAAACAGGCGATGAGGATTCTATCTTATCACAACCCGCCAACGTCACCAGCCAGCCTGTGACAGAAGAATCCGCGGAAAAAGCTGATGACGGTGTCCTGGCTGAGACCTTCCACACGTTCTGCCGAAAGGACGTTCACATCCATTTTGTTGGGGTATGGTGAGTTTTTCATACTCCCGTTGTCTGGCTACGTATTTAACATACTCACCGTAACTAATTTAGGGACACCGTATCAGCCGTTGGTCTCGGCGGGAACAAGGCATTACCTTACACGACGAGTTCTTGCGATCACATCTGCTATTTCCGGCACGCATTAGCTTTGGACGAACGGCGTGTCAAGTTTTTGCCAGAGTACGCGTATGGCGGTCGATCCAATCCTTGTGGTGACGGACGTGTCAAGGAGGTTTGGTTTGCGGGATGTCATTCAGACGTGTAGGTTGACCATCAGCTGTGCATGGCTGTCACTCTAACCCGTAGCTTATCAGTGGGGGCGGAAATCGACGTAACGAGAAGTTGCAGTCTGGGGATATACCTTTGCTCTGGATGCGGAGTCAGGCTATTGCTGCAGGACTCGAGATGAAGCCCGCAGGCGCGATGTGGAAGATCGATGATTTGGACAAGCTCATTACGCCTTCCTTGACGATGTGGTGGTGGATACTCGAGGTATTCCCTCTCAAACGTCTGCTATACTACAATTCAAATCGGCATACTATGAGGTACAGTCGAGCGATATCATTTAAACACTATCTCATCGTCCCACAGGCCTCACCTTGGGGAGCCCCGAAAGATCCTGCCAGGGCAAAAAGTGCATGTGTCTGCGTTATTCAAGAACAACTACAAGCCTTATGCGCAGTTCTTCAACAACCCCGTAGGATGGCCAGAGCCTATGTTTTGGAATGATCCGGCTAGTCATGAACGACTTCTAAACCTGTCAGACGTATGGGAGAAGGACATTTTCGATGAAACGTCCATTCAGAGGTTGCTCGATGATCTCGAAGGAGGCAAACTGAACCCGGACGCTGCACTGGACCAGTTGGCATTCATGGCGAACTTTGGTGGCTTCCTATCTCATCTTTCTCGAATTCTACTGAGAATATCGCTTAGATGTCGGAAAGCATGCCATTCTCGCCTGTCCGAATGCCAAGGAAATCTTGGTCGAATTTCTGAAGCACAGAGACAAAATGATACGGCTCAGTGCTGCAGCCATATATTGTGAATTAAACTGGCCCGTGGAGGCGAGCCACGGTGACCTGGTTCAGAAAATTATGGACGACGTTTCTGAATCGTTGAAAAGCGAGCAACATCGGCGTCGGGCTTGTATGTACTTGCCATTCCTCTGCAAGCGGGAGGACTGGAGGGCAGGATTGATCAGTGACGACAACCTGAAGAAGCTCGTCCAATTCTGTGCCAATATACGCATTGTCAAAAATGAAGAAGCTTCGACCGTTGCTTTCCATGGCGCTCAGGCCTTGGCTATGTTAATGAAATGTACGTAGACGACTTTCGCCCCTTCCATGAAGTGCGCCTTGAGGACATTTTCATACCAGTGGACCCCGACATCGCCAGGAGGCTCATTGAAACGGATCGAGTGACGGACATTACCATGGCGTTGCATTCAAATTGTAAGTGGTGTGGCTTGAGTGATAATGCATAGGCTTATGCCGGTCTTGGCAGGCAAACCTGTACTAGTTGCCGTATTAAACATCGTGGATGGATTGGCACAACACCGTGAGTAAGATTCTGCGACTCCTTGATGCCCCGCTGAAGTGCCCCAGAAAATGGCAGGGCGCCTATGAAAGCAGGGGCTATTGTCCCCATGCTTTTAAAGCTGGTCAAACAATTCGACGATTTTGTGGCACCGGCTGCCATCCGTGTTCTTTGTTCCGTCCTTTCAGATGGTTCGTCCAAGCTGCAGTCGAGTCGAGAAAGGTTTCACTGACCTCAGTTCATAGACGAGCTGCGCAGGCTAATGCTCCATTTTGGAGTGCTGTCTACATTCCTCGATATGCTCGACTCGTGCTCCGAGGAAACCAAGCAAGTAGTGCGAGATGCATTGGTTACATTTGTGAAATATGGTACGATCGTTCCGTGTTACGATCGGTGTTTTTGCTAACAAACAATAAAGATGATGTCCGAGTCACGCTGTTCGAGGATGGGTACCTGCAGAAGCTCGCGGAACAAGCACAAAGCCATCTTCCTAGCAAGCGTGATGGTGCTATTATTGCCTTGGTAACCCTCGGGAATACTGAAGGTGCGGAGCTGTGGTGTCTTTCTGGTCGGAAACTCAGACTTGTTTGGTATGTAGTGAAGACCGGTGTGATGGGTGCCATTAATGGTGCCAAAACGATTGAAGTCCTCGTTGGACGGCTCAAGCAGAAAGCGACTGCACTGCCAGCCGCCGCGGCACTTGCGCGCCTTATGGAACTCGGTATGTTTGACAACCAAGTGGACAACGGTGAGATTTGTTCATACCCCCGGATAGATGATGTTGCCGTGGTAGTGTCTAGCGAGGTGTCCGGTGCGAACGCCTCTATCGTGAACATGCTTCGTGAACGATGGTTTGACGGCCTGCGTGGAGAAGACGGCCTTCAAGTTCTGTCTGAATTACTCGCATGTGGTTAGTTTGATTTCAAGGATTTATCTAGTTTTGTTCATTTGATTATGTCTACAGAGCGGTTGCGGGCTGCTGTCCTGAACGTGGGCGCTATTGACGTGCTGCGCGGCATGGTTAACGCTACACATTACGAAAACACTTACGCAGCTCTGCACTATCTTCGAGTCATTGCAAGTTTCGGCGGACCCCCTTTCTCGCCACTTTCAGTATCCTCGGAAGACATGGATGGGACCAGACGTGCGCAACCCAGTAACGACATGGAGGACTTAGTTCGGCACGTGGTGAAAGCGTTATGTGTTCCGAGTAGGAGAGTCCAGAGGATCGCTGTGGAAATTCTGCGGCTCCTCGCTGCACAAGGTTCATGTTACCTCCTGTGTGATGTGACACCTTGATGTTCATGTTTCTATACAGCGAATCTGCGGGCTGGGATGGTGACCGGTCTGCTGGATGTGCTCAGCAATGATCGACAAGCGGGCGTGGTGGATGCTGTGAGCACGGTGTTGGGATTCCTCGCTACAGATAGTACGTGTTTCGTACATGCTGGCGTCTAGCACGAGCAGCGGTCTCATACGCGTGTCGGTTCGCTGCGCAGAAGTGATTCGCGAAAAGGTCTTGACTGAAGATGCATTCTTCAATTTGAATTACGATTATCACGATGGGTTGTCGAGGCTGGAATACGACAACAAAGGCAAGGGTCCACACAAGGGTGGGTCTCTTGTCTCCGCTATCGTGTCCCGGACTGACGTCACGACAGCTGAGGTATATGCGTCCGTCGGGCGCATGATCAAGTTGATGCAAGCACATGAGGGCGGCGAGCCCACGGGTGCGCAAACAGGAAGAGCAAGGATGCATGCGGAGGACAGGTGGCTTGAGCCCGTATTGTACGAGCTCATGTAGAACAGATGATAAAGTACGTATTAGGTCGCGGCGGCGATGTGACCGCCGGCCTCATCGCAGCGAGCGTACAGGGACTCATAGCAAGAACGATATGGAACAATGTAGACGCAGTGTAACGCGACGCTTCACCAGTATCTTACGTATGTCGCTTTGTTGGTTGTATCCCTCACCACCCTGTGTGACATCACTCCCTGTGCTTCCTTGGGGCTCCAAGCTTCAAAACTTCATGATTCATTTCTAATTCCTTGTATCTCATTCCCTGGGGTCTGGAGCATGTGGTTCTGATCACCTGTCTGCAAGGTATTCTACCCTCAGTGTCAAGCACCAGTATCAGCAGAATTTTGTGTCAATTCATTGCACTACATAGCATTTTGAAATATGTCATATACTAGTAATACATAATAGGCTAAGAGCAGACCTTGGACCACACTTCATGGCTGATACATGATACATCAATGATACATCACATACTAAGAGCTAGTGGTGTTTTTAGTAGACTCTGTTATAACCCACAGGGGGGTTAACCCATACTCTGTGACAACCCATGTGATTTCTCATCTCCCATATTGGTTCACAGGGATTTTGACCTATAACCCATATCTCTATCACACTCAATAACCCATACATTTTTGACTGCCATAACCCATGTTCCAGTGAACATTACATGATATTTGATTAAATAACAAAATTTTTCTGTGGCCAAAGATGGCATATCAGACCTGAATCACCACCTTTTCAACTTCAAATCTTATGAAACCTGTTGACATGCCTAAAAAGGGTTTACCCCAACTGCTTCATGAGCAAGTCTGGCAGGACTACAAAGTGAAACTCAAAGACTGGCTTGATGGTGATGGGAATTTGGTAGATATCTTAACCCAACTGAAGAGGTCCACCACATGTTCCACACAACAGATCAAGATATTTATGTTGGGGACTAAGTCATATATGGTATTTTCATTAGTGTTTACTATGTACATACACTACACTACCATATATGGACATCAACCATATCCTCATGAGTCATGAAGACCTTCCCTAGTCTCTTTCACCATGATTAGAGGTAAGCTACTGGCTACTCACCCTCCTTTACCTATTAATTGTTGGTATGCATGAAATTTGGGGTTAACACTGTGTTCATTGTGATGCAAACAACAAAACTAACAAGTTATTTCAAACATACATAGTCTAGTTTTGATAGCAATAGGTATTTATATATATATATCAAAACTATAATTTTGAATGACATCTGCCCTTCTATTTTTGTTTTCACTTGTAACCCATACACTATGATAACTCATGCCCCAAGATGTCTTCAAAACAGCATGGGTTATGACAGAGTCTACTGTACTCATATATGTACATATTGCTTGAGCTATCATAAGTGATTCATGCATCACACCCAAAGTACTGATATGTACCCCCACTATCCAGAATCAATCATATCTTTTGATCCTGTGAACCAAATTAGTATTTAAAAGTCTGGTCCAGTCCAGTTTTTTGGCCCCCTGACCAGGCAACTGGACCAGGATTGGTCCTAAATGGTCTTTTTATCAGTTGTGTTGTGACCAGTTGTGATGTGGACTGGTCCATAACCCCTGAGTCCCTGACCAAGTGCAAATCATGGTTCATATGACTGGTAAGTATTATTCTACACTACAAATCAGCATAGAAATTGAAACAATCAAACCTTTACAGTCAAGGGATCTAGAGGTTTGGGAAAACTCCAGAGACTCTGGACAAGACTGAGTCCTTCTGAGAGCTGAGGGAGTCTCTCATATACTATTCTACTGTTTGTACATAAAATAGAGTGACTAGAATAGTATTATTGAGGTAGTACCAATAGTTAATAGTGTGTAGTTGTGTTGCTGGTGATTGGAGTTGTCAGTCATGGTAGTAGTCATTAGTCAGTCACTAATAGTAGGTAGTACATCAGTCACTATAGTGATTAACCATAGTGTTTGGTGTGACTTTAACACTACTTTAACACTATGTTCATCTCAAACATTATTAGTACTATGTATATATTGTGTTTCAAGATAGAAGGTTTAAACAAATTATCAATGATATATCAAGACTAGAAACAATAGACCAAAAACATAGTGTAATCTATGGTGCCTGAAAACATGATCATATCTTCTATTTTCTAATAAATCTATTGGTAATATCTCATGAAGTACAGGCTCAGATACTCATTTTGAAGATTCTCCTGTACTATATGCCCTTACTGTATGTTTCTTCAACCTAGTGGTTTAAAATCCAGTTGCCTATCAGTTGTGAGTTGTCAGGTTTCAGAATAAAAAGACTATAATCTTGGACCAGTTGTGACTGGTTGCAAGTAGAGCCACTCTTAATATTGATTCTAGGCAGTTCAGTAAAGTCACCTGCTAGTATATCTAGCTTTTACATATCCTCTATCACAAGCAGTTGTGAGATGGGGCTGGTGGGCCAACTATGTCAAATAGTAGGAATAATGAAGATCTTCATATCATAAATACACAGAGACTGAGAGAGAAGTTTGTCATATATACATAGCATGCCTTGGCCATGTCTCTTGTTACTCAACATGAGATGGTAGTAGAGCTATACTAAAGTCAGGCACAAGGAATAGAAGTATAGTTGGATCATCTTGAGGTCAGTATCATGGGTGCATTGAAAGTAGCACAGTCTGTCAGAACCAGTACTCAATTTGCTAGGAGCTTGGTAGGTAATAGAATACAAAGTGAATGATATGTTTGGCAATTAGTCTAGTATTTGTTCTTCACTTTGCAACTACAGCCACTTTTCCTAACTCTATTCTATATTGTGACATTCAAGTTATTGAAGATACTAATTCAACTTCACTTAGAAATGATAATGGTCTGAGCTATAGTTTTTTTGATTAACCTGTACAATCTGATTATTGATATCCAATAGGTGACTCACACATGAGATTATTTGAAATCAGTCCAATGATGGCCTTTTTCATCCTCTGTCTATCTTTGGGGTTGTATTGAGGAATGAGAGTAGTAACTGCTTGCTGAACTTTGCCTTGTGTGCCAGATGATTTATACACTTGAGCAGCTGTTGCAACTGGTTCTTGATCACCTTGCTGATGAAGATGAAAGGAATACTCCATTATAATGATAGAGTCTATACATATATATTGAAGGGCCTGGAATTTAATTCTAATAGAGACTGACCAATGCCTAGTAAAAGGGCCTTTTTCCATGGTTTTAAGATCCATGGAAGCTAGAAGAGTGAAGTAGTTTGAGAAACACTCTGGTATAAGAATAGTCATACCATTGATTTTGAGGGAGTTGAGTGTATTGCAGCATCTGATTGAATTGAACACTGCTGAATATATATATGTATATAGTACACAGTATGAAAATCTGATAAACAACAAACCTTCACAGAATTCAATAACTAAAGAAATAAGAAGCTGTTAGCATCTTAAAATAATGAAGGCCCACAAACCTCCTATGAAAGCAAATGAACATAAAGCAAAAGTAGAACAAACTCTATTCACCTTCTAGAGCACAGGCAAAATTCTATTGGATTAGAATTGAATGTAAGCTTTCAGGAGAAACTAACATCCTGAAGAAATTGAAAGGAAATAAGATGCAGAGACTCAGAGTAACAATAATTGATACATACATACTACAAGTAATGGGAAACAAATAGATTAGAATGACTTTGAAAGCTTCAAAGACAGAAAGGACTTACTTGCTACAAATAACAGGTAAAATACAAGGAAAATACATATGATTAGGATAACTGTGGGACCCCAAACAGTATGAATAGTAAGAGCACTTACATCCTATGAATGAGGTAGTGGTAGTAGAGATGAATATGGATCAGGATAGCTGAAGTCTTCTATTAACAGCCAGGTCATCTACCTTCTATAAGTGAGAGAATGAAATGATGGAAAAGATAAGCTTAGATCACAATGACTCTAAGACATAGACTACTCACAAACTATAAATGAGAAAACAAAGTAATAGTAACAACAGCCAGATATCAGCTACAAGACCTCCAACAATAGCCAGTCCACTTACCTCCTATAAATGAGAGAATAGAGTGACAGTAGAGATGGAGATGAACTTGTATTACTCTGAGATCTCCAATAGTAGCCAGATAACCTACTTCCTATGAATGAGAAAATAGGGTGGCAGTAGAGATGGAAATAGATTAGCATTACATTAACATTACTGAAAATAGCCAGTCCACTTACTCCCTATGATGAGAGAACAAGATGGCAATCGAGATAGACATAGATAAATATCATCCTGAGACTCCAACAACAGTCAGCCCACTTACTCGCTATAAATAAAAGAATAAAACAGTAGTAGAGATATGTAGACATAAATCAGAATCATTTTGAGACCTTTAAAAACAGTTAGTACTCTTACTCCCTAGAAGAGGAGAATAAGATGACAGTTAAGGTAGAGATGGATCAGTATCACTCTAAGGCCTTCAATAACAGTCAATCCACTTACTTGCTATGAATAAAAGAATATGACAGTATGAATGGAGATTAATCAGCATTACTCTAAGACCTCCAATAATAGTCAGTCCACTTACAAACTATAAATGAGAGAACAGGATGGCAACAGATATTAACATAGATTAACATCATTTCAAGACATCCAATAGTAGTTAGTCCACTTACATACTATCAACAAAACAAAACAAAATGACAGCAAGATAGATATGAATTAGCATTACTGAGACCAAAACAGTCAGTCCACTTACTCGCTATGAATGAGAGAACAAGGTAACAGTAGAGGTAGATATAGATCAGTATCATTACTATGAGTCCTCCAATAACAGCCAGTCCACTTACTTCCTATGAATATAAGAACAGGGTAGTAGTAGAGATGGACATAGATTAGTACTACTACTATAACAACCCCAAAGATAGTCACTTCACTTACTCGCTATGATGAGAGAACAAAGTAGTGACAGAGATAGATATAGATGAGCATTACTTTAAAACCTCCAACAACAACCAGTCTACTTACTTGCTGTAAATGAGAGAACATATTAGTAGCAAAGATAGATATGTATATGTAGGTCAGCATCACTCTGACACCCAGAATTGCTAGTCCACTTACTCCCTATGATTGAGAAAACACAGTAGGGATAGCCATATATCAGTATGACTGACTCAGAGACCTCTAGCAATAGTTAGTCCACTTACAGTCTATGGATAAGAGAACAAGATTATAGCAGATATAGATGCATACTAATTACCATTACTCTGAGATCTCAAACTGTGTCTACTTACTCCCTGTGAATGAGAAAACAAGGTGGTAAAAAGAGATAGACATGGATCAGCATCACTGAGAGCTCCAAACATAGTCCACCTACTGACTTGCTATGAATAAGAGAACAAGGTGATAGCAGAGATAGATATGGATAAGTACTACCCTGAGACCATGACCTTCAAAGATAGTAGGTCTACTGACAATCTATAAATAAGAGAACAAAGTTGCAGCAGAGATGGAAATGGATCAGAATGACTGAGACCTGCAATAGCCAGTTCACTGACTTGCTATAAATGAGAGAACCAGATGCCAGTAGTGGGCATAGATCAGCATTACCACCCTGAGACCTCCAACAATACTCAATACACTTACTCCCTATGAATAAAAGAACATGGTAACAGCAGAGATAGACATGAATCAGCATCACTTTTAAACCTTCAACAACAGTCTCCTTACTCCCTATAGATAAAAGAACAAGGTGACAGCAGAAATAGACAAGGATTAGTATCACTAAGAGTTCCATCAATAGTCACCCTACTTACTTGCTGTGAATGAGAAAACAAGATAGCAGTACAGATGAATATAGATCAGCATCACTCTGAGACCTTCAACTGTCAGTCTACTTACTCCCTATGAATAAGAAGACAAGGTGACATCAGAGATGGACATAAATTAGAATTACTCTGAGACCTCCAACAGCAGTCACTTCACTTACTGGCTATGAATGAGAGAACAAGGTGACAGCAGAGATAGACATGGATTAGAATGACTCTGAGACCTCCAAAAATAGCCAATCCACCTACAATCTATGAGTAGGAGAACAAAGTAATAACAGAGATGGGTATGGATCAGTATCACTCTAAGACTTCCAGCAATAGCCCATTCACTTACTTGCTATGAATAAGAGCAAAAGGTGACAGCAGAGATGGACATGGATCAGTGTGACTCTGAGACCTCCAACAACAATCAACCCACTTACAACCTATGAATGAGAGAATAGGATAGTAGCAGAGATGAACATGGATCAGTGTCCAAGTCACTCTAAGACCTGTAATAATGGTCAGTCCACTTACATACTATAAATGGGAGAACAAGGTAACAGCAGAGATAGACCTGGATTAGCATTACTCTAAGACCTCCAACAGTCAATCCACTTACTTGCTATGAATGAAAGAACAAGATAGCAGTGGTGATGGAGATAGATCAGAATGACTGAGACCTCCAACAACAGTCAATTCACTTACAATCTATGAATGAGAGAACAAGATAACAGCAGAGATGGACATGGATCAGTACCACTCTAAGACCTCTAACAATAGTCAGTCCACTTACATACTATAAATGAGAGAACAAAGTAACAGCAGAGATGAACATAGATTAGTATCACTCAGGGCCTTCAATAACAGTCAGTCCACTTACATACTACATATGAAGGAGAGAACAAGGTGACAGCAGAGATGGACATAGATCAGCACCACTCTGAGACCTCCAACAACAGCCAATCCACTGACTTGCTATAAATAAGAGAACAAGGTGACAGCAAAGATGGGCATTGATTGGCATCATCCTCTGGGACATTCAACAACAGTCAGTTCACTTACAAACTATGAATGAGAGAACAAAGTTATAGCAGAGATGAATATGAATCAGCATCACTCTGAGATTCCAGCAACAATCAGTCCACTTACTTGCTATGAACGAGAGAATAAGGTTACAGTGGCAATAGATGTAGATCAGCATCACTCTGAGACCTCCAACAACAGTCAGTCCACTTACTTGCTATGAATGAAAGAATAAGGTTACAGTGGCAATAGATGTAGATCAGCATCACTCTGAGACCTCCAACAGTCAGTCCACTTACTCCCTATGAATGAGAACAAAGTGGTAGCAGAGATAGACATGGATTAACTCAAAGACATTTAGCAATATCATATTGCTTACCTGCTGACATGCCCTCAGAATTGTGCCAGATAATATACAATCTCCATACCTGGATATGTGGAAACCATGAAGCAATTCCTTTCATCAAACTCTCTTGATCTTCTTCACTAAATGATCCAACTGAATGGAACTTTGCAGAAATTAACCCTAGTAGAACCCTATAGATGTATATCATAGCCTCAATTAGCAACTTATAAACACACATGTTACAATGCCACTCACTTATTCACAGCAAATTCAATGCAAAGCATAATGTTTGTGTTTTGAGTGGTCACCAAAAGCATTTCCAAGACTTCATCATTCAATGCAGCCACAGTCCTCTCCAACACAACTTTACACCCTTCACTGCATTTGTTCATATCTGTAGGCAAAGGCAATTCAATAATATATCTTCCTTCACAATGCCTACACAAACCTTTGATTTCAGCATATACTTTTGGTGGATTCTTGCATTTTTGCAGCCTTTCCCAAATTGTACTCTCTTTTAGCATCCTTTCAGCATATTCATCTACTTTAAGAAGTCTTTTCTCTTGGGGTAGTCTCTTTTCCTCAGCAGTCAGGGCACTAGCTGCAAACACTCGGAATGCATCACATTTTGTAAACACAACCACAACAGGAACTGTGTGCAGTCAATGTATGAGAGAAAAAGGCACACTCAATATTTTACCATTTCCTGTTTCACACTCATCAAAGAACCGTTCCTCTGCAGCCAAAATGGCACGATGCTTCTGATCCATAGGGATGCAGTACCTACTCATCAACAGATTTCAGTTAGCACATCATAGCTCAGCGACTCTGTTTGTTTACCATATAGCGTGGACACGCTTCTTGAGGAATGTCGTCTTGGCACGGTCGACGACAAAACCCTTCATCTTGTTAAATTCATCTACACTACCAGCTTCGAAGCCGCGAGAGTCATGAAATACAAATTCGGGGTTGCTTCGGAAGACCATCTCGTTCTCAATGTTGTGTTCCCCCCGCTTTGGATGCGTGAGGTGACGGCAATGGGAGTCGGGTGGTAAACGGTACTCACCTCCGCAGACCCCTCGATCTGCGCTCGATCAACCTAATTGGAGACGATCAGTGCATCAGCCATATCAAAAACCACAGGCTATAATATGTACACACTTTTCTTCCCTCTCCGTCATAGATGTCTGGATCCTCGGTCGAGTCACAGATTTGCTTAAGAAGTGTCGTCTTGCCAGCATTCGCCCGGCCGATAACAAGGATTCGGAAGCGTCCGAATTTCTTTCTGATGTCATCGATCTGCATAATTGGAATTAAAGTAGAGCTCTTGATACTTGGGATGGTGTTGGACGCCGTTAAATGTTGAGCGCAAGAGATTTGCCCGTTCAAGTTGAAAGTTTGAACTCTCAGACCATTATGTCATTATGAAGCTGAGTCATCCTACACAATTAACCGTAACACCGTGGGCTACACGGGCTATGGCTGCTCTGACAGTTAACTGAGATCCGGGAAAAGGTATGTATTCCGGCTAAGCTCTATATCCTACTAAATAACCCGTCGCGGCGAAGTGCTGTTCAAGGAGACAACTTAGTATGATACCCAAGAATGACGATCACCCCTACTAATGCTGAATAAGGCTTGAATCATAGACTGTGATTCTTTGGTTCTTGCGGATGTCTCCTCTTAGGACCTCACTTACCTTTCCATTCATGCAAACCCTAAGTTATGCTTACAGCCAGAGTTACGTCCTGTATTCAAGTAATAGTTTTAACCGGCTGTCCGTGACAGGTTTCGTTCTTGTCGCGGTGCAACCTGAAGTGAGGAAATCACTGGCAATGCTGCGTCCTTCACAGCCCGGCGGATTATAAGTATTATATCTCTCCTCCACACATACCGGCACCTCGGGCTGCAAGCCATGATTCTTAATTATTCTGTTTCCTCACTTGCACTTGTGGCCGCCAGCACACTTTCTTACGCTGCTTCAACGGCCGAGGTTGACTTTCTCTATCTCGCGAAAGACACCCATTGGTTCAAAGTAAGACAGATGCACGATATTCGTGTGGTAAGTTGATTCGTTCTTGTATGGCCCATCTCACACTACCTTTTCAAGAAGGTCATTGTGAACGAGATCTCACCCAGCCGACTTTCAACTTGTTTTGTACGTTTCATGCAGCTGACCGATCCTCAAGGCCTCAAGGATGTCACGGCTAGTCAATATGACATCGGCTGCCAAGTGGGGTGAAGCAGGACTTGGCATTGCATTGCACTTCTTGATCTCATGCGTGTGGCACCCCATATTAGCAAGACACGTCCGAGAGATTGAAGCAGCACGGGGCCGCTCTCAAACCAGTTCACCGGCTTCCTCCAAAACTAGCTTTATGATGGCCCCAGTCTGAGATTTTAAGCTTGCATCGGATCCCCGGCTCACACATGCCGAATGAGTGTGCAAGTCCGGAAGAGTTGTGTATTGGACGACCGATTTGTTCGTAATACTGATACTGTCACACTAAGTGAACATTTTCAGGACTGTTGAGTTTGCGCTAGTGTGCTGCGAGTGTATATCCCAAGTGACTGAGGAATGCCATGCGACACTTGTCACTCACTGATCTCGTGCACATTGTCATCGGCTGGTCTCTGGTACACCTGTTGGCAGCCTAGTCCAAAGACCACTTCATTTACCAGGTGGAAATATTATAATTAGTGGGCAAATATCATCGAACTACATGGAGAATTAAAAGAAGCGCCCAAGTCAAAGGGAAAGAAAGACATGTTCATGACACTAACAGCTGCTTCGACATCAAGATCCGGTTCGCCAATCGCGTCAGGTTGGCATCCGCCATGATCACTTCGGGTGCGTACTCCACGTTGAACGCCTGTTCGACCACCGTGCAGATACGTTTCGCCTGTCTTTCCGACCAAAAGCTAAAGTCATCTGGATCCCGCGACTCATCGGACGCGTCTTGACACCCATCGTCAGCGTCCACGTTCGAACGACGTATACCACCGCACGACAATGGAATCAAGTCCAAATCGTTATCCAGGCATAGCGGGATCATGTCAGCGAGACATTGCCGGATGGATATCACATCAAGGCATGTAGGCTTGCTGACTTGACATTGTCGCCGTGTCAAATGACACTGTTTCAAAACCCGAAGATGGTAATCATGACACGAAACGCTTACCGTAGATCTCTAGGGGACCATCAATCCCGAGGACATTGTGCTTGCCATCATGATGATACCGAACCTGACATGCCATATCAATATGTTTGACCAGCTGCGGCTGACTAACGGGGTCGTACCTCATATCGTCCGATTGTCCACGGAAGGGTCGGACCTTGGAAGATAACGGTCCCTGTCTGTGCGCCTGGACCCCTCGAGGTCCCACTGGTGTTATCGAGAGGCACGTCACCGTCCCATTCTTCGTTGTGAACGGGAGCCCACAGACCGGATGATGCTATCTGCGTGATCAATGCCGATTTGTTCGCACCGAC
>JBBPUM010000251.1:0-21265 GCA_038094695.1 Chiua aff. virens
ATGAGCTCGAAAGAATTGAGAAACAAACCGCAGTAGCGGCAAGCGCAACTGTGACCCTCGGGACTTCGACTGCAAATACTTCCGGGAATAGCTTGCCGACAGAGGAAGAACTAGTATAGAAGAAGTCGACAATAAGGCCCGATAAAGCGGGATGCGCAAGATTGTTGACGCGTCCCTGGAAAGAGCGTCAGCTTATGAACTGGAACAAAAAATTCTTACCTCGTCATCAACTCCATCCCTCAGGAACAAACCTCCATTTCCAAGAAGTTCCTTCGCAATCTTGACATTTCGTTCGCGACGGTTTTCAGAATCCCACGTGTATCGTTGGGTGATGAAGGTACGGGCCTTTTTCCTCAAGACGGATCTCCAGCTGCCAAGATCTTCCCACAACTACAGAGTAAATGAATGAGTACAATGCAGGAAAATAAAATCAATATATACCAGTCTAGTGAGATCCGTCGCATGCTCAGGCCACCAACCTAAACAATCCAATTAGTGAGAAGCCATATTGATGTCTAAGCTCACCTTCCGAGATGATTAAGCCTCGAGAGCAACGCTCGGTGATTGCCTCGTCAATGTATTCAATAGCTTTGGCGTTGAAGAGGGAACGGACGGGGAATGGGTCAATAGAGGCCGCATCACAGTGTGAGAACTGTTTGGCACGCTCAATCACATCATGGGCTGGCGGGTCATAATATTGAAGCTGCCACGGTTCGAACCGTTCTGTGGCGGCTGGAAGGTTGGAGGAAGACCGATCGCGACCGTTGTCATTGTTCAAAACCTCTGGATCACCTGTAGAGTTATTAGTGGCCCTTGCCTGCTGCTGCCTAGCCAAAAGTAACTGGGAATTGTTTGGCAGGCGTGGAGCACGATTGCATCGGCGGTGAATGGCCACAACACTCTCGGGAGCGTGCGAGGGTAGAGAAGGTCGGTTTCGGGTCATCGAGCTGCTGCGCGCATGAGGGTCTTGTTGGCCTTGTGGTACCTCGGCATCAATGTTTGCCATGTTAGAGTCGTCTGTAGCTAGAGCAAGTTGTGGTCATCAAGCGAACGTAACGTATTTGGAACATAATTACAAGCACGGTTTGTAGTCGCAATGTTTCCATGAGCCTGCAAGTGTATTTGACTTGAGGACTGCATATCGTGTTGATTTGCAGCCCTCTGCCTCTGATGGCGATGTGTGGCAGCACCGTCGTTGTCGTCGTCATCTACAGTGACGAAAATAAGTACAGGCTGTCTAATATACATTGACATACCATCGGCGAGTGCTAGTTCATTGCGAGAGTGCCCTGCAACCGAATAGAATCTTCAGAGGTCTCATTGAACTGCTTGAGGCCGTACCTGGGGGTGACCAAGGGCTCTGCACATCTTCGTTATCTGCCAAATACAGAGTTAATGATACCAGCTCTACACGATGGATGACATACCTTCTCGTTGGCGAAGAGCCTCCTCCGCAGTCCTATCGTCTTTGCTGGGGGAAGCCTCATCAACCTCGGGAAGTGAGAACATGTCAGCCAACACAATGGAATGTTAGCAAATGAAGTCTTACTTGAGGTTCGCCTATATCTTGATGCTCGTAAGGGGTATAGATATTATGACCAGAGCCATTCGAACGAAGCGGTGCCTTGTAGGAAGCTGCAGATTCTGAGATGCGCAGAGCGGAAGAGGTAATAGTATGGTGGGTGGGATTTGGCTTAGCCATCGGTCGTCGTTCGCTTGTGGAAGAACAAATAGATGGTGGCCGAGACGTTGGAGTAGTGGATCCCGCTCCCAAGGATCCTCCTGAAAACAACAAAGTACCGCGTGACAAAGACACTTCGGAACCTCTCAACCTTGCGTGGGAAGATGCCCCATGAAACTGGGTACGAAGGGGAGCCCGCGTATCATTCTCTACCTGGGATGTAGAGTCTGGAACTCGGAATCCGTATTGCTGACCACACGTCGCCTGGAGGAACTCTGGCTGCAAAGATGACTGATCGAAGGCAGATGATGCATGGATCTGAGATGTAGCTCCCTCACCAGAGCCTCCCCGTTTTGCACGACAGTTGCGTTCACCGACGTCTTGAGAGGTCGGTGCCATGGGATTCACGTCTTCACCCTGTGTGGCGATTTCAATCCTCGAAGATCGTACGGGTTGCTCCGTCTGCATTCGTTTGAGTTGTTTCATCGCAGCCAGACGCCCTCCGCTACCTTTTCCCGAGCGCTTGGAACATTGTATTCCACCTCCGTCGGTGATCGCATCTGAAAGTCTCAGCTAGATTAGCACTTACGCGCGCCAGACTGCAGTGTCGTGGACACGTACCTACGGGGACCTCCTCTTGGGCAGTTCGACCTTTCCTTGGTCTCACACCACCGTCGTCGCCATCATCGTCACTCTCATAGATGATCTTGCGTTTGGCCATCATGCGGAGAGGGAAAGGCAAAAGCCCGTGTCAATTTCTCACCATTTAAATGTTCTGCGCAAGCGACGGTGTTGTCAAATACGTCAAAGTTGCCGATGCGATGAGAATATTCTTACTTATATAGTATAGTATTACTTACATGCGGTCCAACATCCTGCGAACCACTACTGGAAATCACGGTGTGGTACTCGAAAAAGCTTGAAAAATATAAGTCAAGTAAGTAGTAGTGGGAAATGAAATCCGTATGTACTATGGGTAAGCAGAATAAACAGAGGACTAGCGTTGTTGCCATTGCCTTAAAGCTAAAAGGATCAGCAACAGCAGCGGTGGTCAGAGCTACAAAGGCCCACTCTACATAGTATGTCAAGAGTAAAGATCGCCTCATTGGACTTGCCAGTGGCAGGCAATTTGTGGATGCACTGGGCGTGATGCATCGGAGATATCGTCGTCGTACCGGTCTTTAAATTGTTCTCGTCAGCATCAGAGGGAGGCTGGATGGCCTGAGAGCCTCCCCGGATGAGGGTGCCTGTAGGACATGCAAGATCGACGGTGGACACGAGTGATCGACATGACAGAAATCGTGTAGCTCTATCAGATGTTGCAAGGATAGTTACGTTGTGAGAACCCACGTAGACAATGTTCGCCACAACATCACCGTTTACCCAGAACACCGTATGCTGCTATCGAAATTAAGCACAACATACCCTATCGGACGAAACGACTGTACCACCCATCCGCCCGTAATCAAAGTATCATCACCCATTAGAAGCTTTGGAAACGAACAACTTTGTCGTGGATTATGGGCACGATGCAGTTAGAGTCCTCGACAGCTCTAGGAAACGGATGGTCAGGGAGTGACAGGTAGACTTGCGGGACACGCCGACTTTGTATCGAGGATGAGAGCGAGAGGAACAGTGTGGGCAATTAGCGAGTGGGTGTTTTGGAGTGAACCGTTCCCGGGTAAGCTACATCCACCCCTCTTGCAGGGTTTTCGATGAGCAGTCGAGATCGAGACAGGCGCAGCGAAAGGTCCAGGGGAAGCCGTAGTGAACGAAGTTGGCTGGTTCCATCAACTGAGTCCGAGGCATCGCTAGAGATTTAGTTCCCACGAATCGGGACCAATGAGTTTCGACTAATGCGCACAGAAGACAACATAGTAATATCATAGTAGAAGCGACAAATGACAACATAAAGCTATATACCAGTATTCAGTAGCTCGAACATGTAGGCTGGTACACAAAGAATACATATTGATCTTTGAGCGCGTTCAGGTCTGAGATTGTAAACTAGAAATGTCTGAGTCAATCGAGTCAGCCCAACTGGTAGTACCAGGGCTTGTCGTAGTTGGTGATATGTCAAGGGTGGAGGGGTTTGATCCAGATTCGACGGGACTCCGTCTGTTTGGAAACAAAGAGACTAGCTCGCCCTCGCTTTCGGTGCGCAGCTTGGAACAACCCGTCGATGGTTCCTCTGACACCTCAGCCACAAGTGGCCGTGACAACGGGGCCTGGGGTAAGATCACGTTAACAGAATCAGCGGTGGAGGAAACAAATGATAACGAGGTTGAACTTGACATTCTCCTGTTGTATACAACACTTTTCCCTTTCCTTGTACGAGGTATTATCGGGGCCCAGCAACTCTCCGGAAGCTTCGCCAGAGCCGTAATGACATGATCGACGAAGTGATCATGGGCAAAATCACGATTAGCTTGAACCTTCCCATCTTGCGTTTTGATGTGTAAGATGAATTCCCTCTGGATCTCCTCGAGGAGGGGAATTAATGGTTGGAAATACGGAGACACCCATGGGAGCATAAGCGTTGTCCAACCGAAGTCAGATTGGACAGTGACGATTTTGGAGGTACTGGGCTCCGTGACGATAAAGAAGGGATCAAAGGACTGTGCAAGTACTTTGCGGGGTTTAAGTTTTCCAGGTTTGTCATACAGCAGACAGATGCCGAGCAAAATATAGAAGAATGATTCTAAGTCGTGGTGGGCTTCATGAACTACCGGCTTCCCAGGCCCTACGTAGCTCAGCTCCGCAGCCATCCATGCCCAGGTGCCCTGACATAAAGATCAGAAAAACAGCGTAGGCATACAACTAGAGACTTGCAGTACGGTGAAGTGGATTTGCGTCGACCGAGGTGGTGTCACATGGGAGGGGTTCGTCAGCGACGGAGATAAGGATATTGTGCGTGCTCTCTAACTCGGCCGGAGACACTAGTTTCATTGTGCCACTGAGGTGAATTCCAGCGGTGGCAGTGGCTGAACCCTGAGAGGGGACTTCAAACTGAGAATCCTCTACGGGAACGGCGTAACCCCAATTGGCAAGGAGACCCCGCCGTGACAATGCCTTGATTTTTGCTCGAATAACATCTTTTTCAAGGCCTTTGAGTACTCGATTGAGAAAAGCCTCGTCAACGTCGCTGTGTTCTGCTAGAACAAACAGCAAATTGAGTATGCTGATGTCGCGGTGAAGGATTCATGCACGCTTCAGAGCGTCACGATGAGCTGCGGAACTGTAAGCTCGGAGAGGGGGATAATGGCTCGCACGCACCACATAGACAATCAATGAGACCAACGAGTAACTTGGCGAGCGAGTTGAAGTCAAAAATGGGATATCCTCTCGGTTTAGAAACTAAACATGATAGGACGCGTAAGTAGTACGAGGCTCAAGGAGACCGACCAAGGATAGTTCGAAGAACATGCGTTGAATGATTGACGAGTTCTCCGGTGATGAAGTGAGAAGTTTGAACTTGCTGCTCGTGTATCAGTGTTGGTACGCCCTTCACCCCGGCCTCCCCCAACATCTTCAAG
Source organism: Chiua aff. virens (assembly GCA_038094695.1). NCBI lineage: Eukaryota > Fungi > Basidiomycota > Agaricomycetes > Boletales > Boletaceae > Chiua > Chiua aff. virens. The sequence continues at coordinate 5,218 of JBBPUM010000251.1, forward strand.
ATACGCCCTCAGTCCGTATAGCGCCATAACGGGTCCACCCACGAGTCCTTAACGACGACTTCTTGTTCTGCTCCGTGAATGGTAACCTTACCGGTCCAGACGGTCGTACCCCGGCTGTGAAGTGACATAGAAGAACACAGTAAAGTGTCGACGAATATATGGTATTCTTCACCCTGCTTGACTATCCTGATCGTCTTCTGATTATTTTTCGTAGGAGTAATTGAGTTATCGAATCCAAGTGTCGTTCCGTCACCGAATGTGACGCCAAGGAGAATACGAAGGAATTCCTCGGGAAAGTCATGGATGTCGAGGGGACAGGTGGAGATGGAACCGCCACGGTCGAAGAGCGTAAGGATGATTGATGAACCTATGAGCTGGATGCCGGGTACTGCATAGCGGCCGTCTTGGGCTTCGAGAAGTAATGCCGCCTTCCCGGCAAGTTCGACGAATGAACCGCTCTCGGAACCGTCGGTAAAGCTCTGCTTGACCTCTCCCAGGGAATAAATGTCCGTCTTCGCATCGAACTTTTCCCCTTGAGCAACTCGTTTGGAGATTATGCTTTCTTCGCAGAGTAAGAGATCGGGTTTGCAAATAGCACCGTTAAAGCCCTTCACAGGATTTCTCGCGGCCTTGCCAGTCCACCGTCTATGGGGTCACGGTCAGTCTTAAAATTACAAAGGAATAATGTGCGAATCTGTGACGTACCTCGTGCATGTATGCGAATCCGGCACACGCTGGATGACCCCATTGAAGAATTCCGCAATCCCATCTTCCAGCCCCTGCAAGCCTGTGAGATTCAGAAAGTAGGCCCAGTGGTTCTTCAAACGATGCCGCGTTTTTATCATGTTCTTCATGAGATGCTTCATGGTTCGAGTAGGGCCAAGAGTGCCACTTGATGGGGGAAACAACCTGGTATCTGGAAAGAGTTTCTGGAGGAATTTAGTGGTCTCTTTCTTATTGAGCGCCCAGTGTACTGGGGAAGTGTCCTTCATGACGTGGGGGTCCATCGACTCGCGATATAAGTCCTCCCTATGGCGAAACTGGGGTGGCGCACCCAACTGCGAGATTCCTGGTCAGCCAGTTGATCTCTGTATGCTGAAATGCGCGACGAACTGCACATAGCATGAGTGGGGTGTCATGCTTAGTAATACGGTAGGGTTTCGACACATTACCAAAAGTATCAGCATGGATCCCTATGTGTGAATGTATAAAAACTTCACTCACCCTCTGCAGAGACGACATCCAGCTTATGGAGAGATGAGAGATGGCGGCAGAGGTGGGTGACTCAGTCCTCGTGTTCGCCCGCCTGGTAGAGGGTTGCTTACGAATCTGTTGATCGTGCATCGAGGCTGATCAGAATGGCTCCGTAGCCTGTAATCACCACATGGACATTGGCACGTCGCACGAGTACTTAGCGAACTATCCGGAAAACGAGATGACATGGCGGTTGTAACGTGTGAACAGAGATGAACGACGAGACGAGCAGACCTCATAGTAGACAAGATTACTACAAAGTTATAATGCAGGATTTGGACACGGATGCAGCGACTAGGAAGGAGACAATGCATAATAAAACTCTTTCGACCAGAATTTGTTGAGCCAGAAATCAGTCGACAATTCATAAGCATTTTGTCTAGATAAACGTGGATGTGCTTCTTTACCAAAACGTGGGATTAAGTGAGCCGCAGACCGAATATGTGATACAGGAATAATGTCCCCGATCCGCATCCCATTCGATCTTGTTGCACGCCTCAGCAGATGCATTCCGGTCCCCGGATGAACATTGTTCGTGAATCCGGTCTGAGACACGATATCAAAGCGCTGAACATAAGCTAGAAGATAATCAGTGCCCTTTGGATTAAAGACGAGTCTGAGTTGACCGAGAAGGTGGCCTAGAGTCAATGTTTTAATGCCATACTCTTCCAGACAGTGATTTCACACCTTCTATGCCTCGGCGTGGCCAATCGCTTTCAGGTCCAGGACTGACGACGACAGCGTTGTAAAGTCCACGAGGGAAATCGTCGGAGGGAGGGAATGCTCGGAGGGTCTGTGGTGTGTCGACTTGTGCATTATCGTGGTAGAGGTGTTGTTGGATGCACAACTTGTACCATACCTGGATGTCATTGAAAGGATGTTCGAGATGGGGGACCTGTGTCCGGGCACCTGAGATATCGTGAACATTCGCGTGGTCCTGTACACGCTGTAAAAATTCCCAGAGGGCGAGACGGAGATCTGCGATTCCACAAAGTACAGCGGCCTCATCGAGAGTTGTTCAAATAGAGGGCTTATTTGTGATGTGAAAAGCGGAGGTGGAGGTCGCAAAAGCCTGAGTGCGAGGTGGTCTTGGAATGTTAGGGACGTAACCACGTGCGATGGCATCGGAAATAACAAAGTAATTGATACACAAGCGGGATATCTTCATATGGCCACGGAGCGAAGGGGCGTCTGATTCGTCATGGTCGTCCTCATGGTCGATGTCCACGTCATCACTGTCTTCAGAAAGGGAGGTCTCCTTCCGGGCTGCAATATATGTTGCGATGTCGAACCTGAAACATTTATCCAAGCGATCCAGATGACGGGCGATCTGATCGTAGTAGTTTTGGTTATTCCCGAGACGAGCGGGTACCTTCACTTCCTGGACGTGTGCATGCTCGGTCGCATCCGCAGACCATTGCATGACGGGGCCAGAATGTCGAATACTGGACACCACACTCTGGAGTAACTCCAGTTTTGGTATTTCCCAGGAGTCTTTGCGCGCCCCCGCCTGTGTGACTGCATCCTTGTGGTCGTGAAACAACTCAAGCATATTTTCTAACTTTTCGAGTGACTGATCGGTAAAAATTGGTGCCTGGGCCAGGTACTGGAACTCGGCTAGTGCGCGTATTGCGATGAGGAACCGAGAAGGAACCACACCAGCGATAACAGCCAAAAGATAGCGCTGAATCAATTGGTGGTCACGCCCCGTAACCTGTTTCAAGTTAGATATTCCTTCCTCGAATGCGCGGTACCCGATGGTAGGTTGTACGAGGGAAAACCGGAAATCGATCTCGGCAGCTGTGACGACCTCGATGCTCCATTTGACGTCATGGTCCCAGGAAAATCGGTGGAAATGATGGAGTGTTTCCAGATGAAGAAACATGGCCAGACAAGACAAGGGCCAATCCACCCAAAACGGCTCGGCGACGCCGTTCAAATGAAGAGCCTTGGCGACCCTCAAGAATGTCTTGAAATCTTGGGGGGAACACTTTTCATACGCCTCGCGGATGGCGAGCAGAGTACGAGAGCCGGTGCGTGGGGGATGTGGAACGCGATCGCCGAACTGCTTCGAAGTGGCTGTCGTGAGGGGGGACGCTTTGATGTTTGTACATGCCACGAGGGATAGTTCCGGCATATCTCCAATGTATGCAGCTAGTGGCGTGTAGCAGTACCGCACATTACCAGCCGGATCATTCATCATCACGCCAACTCGTGCCGCTATCTTCAGGGGTTCCAGGACCTCGTGCAAAGCTCGGTGGATTAATCTATCGTGCAGAAGTCCGCGGGTGCGGGTATCTTTGTGGGTGAACTTTGCAACGGGTAGGAGGGCCAGCAGGAGGTACGTATGCATCGAGATCTTCGAACGAATGGCCAGATCGATGTTTGCGAGGCTGATGAGCAGCGGGTACGCCATACAATTGCCGCTAATCACGGATATATTGGTCTTGTCCGAGGAAAGAATGACGCCGAGTGTTGTCGCACCTTCGGGAAGTTTTTCCTGGGATGGAAGCCTCGTGAATCCGACGACTCTGACGATAGCTCAGAAAATAAAGCCTACCTGAATTTCCCATGCGCGCTCTCCACTCAACCAATCTCCGTATATACGGCAAATACGAGCAGCCGAGGTCCAAATTTTACGCGGGACAAAGGATATGTGAGGGTAGAGCAACGGGTGACTCAGCAAGGACTGTAAGCATTCGAGAGCTGGGCGATAAAATAAACGAACTGGTTGCTTGGTCGGAGCCTCGCTTGTCAGTGGTTTGCATAACCAGCGAGGTCCTGTGGGGAGACTCTCTACACGCCCCCGGAGATCCTTTGCAGTCCGAAACGAAAGTGAAAGCTGCTTGATCTGAGTTGGTCAATTAGCAACTTGGAGAGGGAGAACATCGATTATCCACTTACGATCCGTAGCGACAGCAAAGAGTCGATTGCGGCCATGCTTAACCCTGAGCGTAGACACCAAGATGAGAATTCCCACTCTCCGCTGGAAGCAAAAGGGAAGAATAAATTTTCTCTCCGTTGTTCGGCGTATTCGTCTTGCCAGAACTGGTCCATGAAGGTGAGGCCCCCAGCGTATGAGTGGCTACAATTCGGAAAAGTCTCAACAAAATTTCCCCCGGCCCTATCCATCTCGTCGTCTATCTCCGCTAGGTCACTAGCGGGGGCATCTTCGGAAAGTGGATGGGAGAAGTAATCGAGATTTGGTTGGGAGTCTAGGCCAGGAGAAAGAGAGACTCGGATGCTGGGTTCCATAGTTCTGTTGGCACCGGATGGGGACTCTAAGTCGTGGTTCGAAGAGTTGGAGTGATTCGTGTCTTGATACCAGTTAGATCTGTAACAGCAGCCCATCGGCTGGTTCAGATGTCGGAGGACGTTAGTTTCGGAGTAGAATCGCTTTCCACATCACGGACAACTGATTATCTTCGGTCTTCCTCGAGTTGCTCTGGCCTTCGGCATTAGCGTTCAACGTTCGGCTTCAAATGTTCAATTTCAATGCAATTAGTGTTTGACTTACGAAAGTTTGACACGTGTTGCACCTCTTTGTATCCCAACTGCAATCGACATACCTTATCGATATGGCCATGAAACCCGTTCCAAGTGGCCAGAGCCAAGCATCCACCCTTCCTTCTCAAAAACCCGTGTCAGATGAAATATTCCACCTAGCACCGCTTTCGACCCTCGATCAACACACAATTTCTCCTCTTTACTACTCGATCAGTAGGCCAGGCCCGTGCCCCGATCGTCCAATAACCTGTGAGCACAATGTTCATTCCGAGGCTCAAGATGATTCCTGGCCCCTTGGAGGCTCGGAGGATGACCCGTGCGGCAATGATTCATTTCATCTGCTCGACGTAAGTCCTTCTAGTCGTTTTTCTCTGTCGCTGACCGTTTACATTCTGAATCTGTGTGAACAGGAATATAAAGACATATGCCACACCATCCCCTGCCCCCGAAATTCCCGGGAAGCCTACCTCTTGTTAGAGGCAGCTTGAGCTGATCGTCGTATCATTGACGCACGCAAGACCCTTGCCCTACAGATCATCCACCGCAATACGCTGGTCCTTCAATATAATTGAATGGTTTTGGAACAAGCACAAGATGATCTGCAAGCTGCTGACCGCTTTGTCGGGCAAGTCCGCTTTTGGATTAGGAAAAGCGGACAAAGTGCAGCATTTGAGTATGCAATGCACGAAGATCACTCGCAGCCCACGTCAGCCTCGTCAGGTCGGTTCAAGTTTTCATCGTCGTCATTGTATTATAAAATCATACAATTATTGAACTTGTTCTTTCCAGCTGAACGGCTCGCTAAGCCTTCATTGTTTGACGTTGATCTCACATAGTTCCCGACAAGTTTTTTGCTACGACTAGTTGTAACTTTGTACTATGTACTATCGTTACTAGTAGTACTTGTCCTAAATCTTTTTGGCTTACTAAGCGAGCCTATCAGAGCAATGTCACACGCACGTCTGATTCAAAGGTTTACTACCAGATCCACCGCGTTGTTACAGCCTCACGTACGCATCTCAACAATCAAACTACCCTTTACCGCCGACTTACTCCCCTTAGGATACCATTCGTCACTGGTGACTCAAGCCTCGTTCAAGCTGAAGACGAGATGGAACAGATATGGCGGGTAGGACGAAAACCGAGTGGTGCAAGGGATGGGGAGCAACCAAGGGAGGATGGGAGCTCAAGAGGTCCGGACAGCAGGTGCGTTGTTGTTTCTCGATGGTGGGTCTAAAGTGACTACCATGGGGAGTACCAGCACGTTCATTGGCGAACTGGTATGATTCATACAGAACTACAGCTTCAGGAGACGTGTCGGGCCATTACGTGCATGGTTCGTATACAATGTGTCTATCTTTACAGTCACCAGGTTCCTAAGGTCAATGCTATTTTGCAGTCGCTCAAAAGGAACGCGGCGTATTTGTCTATGTTCGCAACGGCGTCGAGTTTCATGTATCTCGCATTGATCTACCCGATCGGAATTCTTTTCCTATCACTGGCTACCCGCGAGCGTAGTAAGTACATCTGCTATACCATTTACCTCTCAAAACCTCTATTGACAGGGAAGCCCGAGGTATCTCAAATATCAACGACACGTCCACCAACACCGTCATCGCAAAACGTTGGTGCACATCGAACCATGACTCAAATTCGACACCATTGTCCATCTCAGTTACCGAATCGGTGTCGTCTCATTATCGACGCTGAACCTCCCTCATCCCGCGGTCCAGTTCCTCGCCAGTCTCAGGCCCGTTGTCGGCCTCAGCGTCAATTGTCGCAGTGGTGCAGACAGCACCCTCAAGGTTTGGGATTGTTGCAATTAGGAGGGAGTCGTGGGGGATAAGCTACGGGAGGCAGTGGTGCCGACCTTGAGTTGAGTGCGGAAGGTGCATTGGCGGTGGCCACCAGCAGAAGAATCGGCGTCTGTTTTTTCCTCGCACACCGGTGGATTATTCATCCCTTTTATTGCAGGTATAAACAAATGCGTCGATACAAACACTGTCCTATTCCAAAGTCGCCCGCCCCACCACTGTTTCTCATGCATCCGAGGTCACATCGACCACCCACATTGGTATGAATTTGTGTGTTCCAAGGCATCTTCACGGTCGGGGACAATGCTGCCATCGAGTATTCTCGCGCTTGGATCTGGCCAACTCAACCTTGACCGTAATGAGGCTAATTTATCAAGTGGAAGTGGTAGGGATGCGAGGTCAGAGTTCTTTCGGACAAGGTCGATCTTAAATATGGCACATGTAGTATTTTGGTCTGAATCGTTGCGTAGATCAACCAGGCATGATCGCGCTAGATCTGGAATTTTGTGCGTTTTTTGACACCACCTACCAAGTTGACGATAGCAAACACAATGTCCTGTCTGTAGGTCTGCAGTGAAGCGGTCACACATACAACTTGAAGGTGGACAAGATGGAAGTTGGTGATGGGGGATGCCCAAGAGGATATCAGTGATATTCAGGCTAGTGACGACAGTGGAAAGGAAAAATAGTGGGATGAATGCAAGACAAGGAAGGTGTGCAACGAGGGAATGAGTAAAGTAGTGTGCGGCATGTCTTTAGTGGATCACGAGTAGACAATTCGGAGAGTGGTACTTTTGACATTACGGCCCTCAAAGAAAACAGTCTAACTTTAGTTCAAGGTACGGTTAGAGAAGTATATGGTAGTCGGGGACAGCAAGTGACAGCATGTACCCAGAATGTGACATATGCCCGGAATTGCTGAGCTAATTGACAACACAATTTGGTGTAAGCAGACTGGCCTAGAACAGGGCAGAATCTGGCAGATTGTGCCTTGACTGAAATAGACTGTGATGCTGTAAGCTCGGCTAAGTGGTCAGGCTGGTTTGCTGATGCTGACGAGACTTGGAAACAACAGTGGTGGGACCATGTGCCCGTGGGACAGCAACCCGGGCCATCTTGCTATCGCCAGGCTTATTGCTTAGTACACACATCCTCTTTGACCTGTGACCATCTCCAGCATCCCCACTCCGAACACTGGAGAGAAAGGTGGGGGAAGGTGATTTGCGGCGACGATTGGTTAAATGATGACGGTCAAGTAGATCATAATCAGCCCCTGCCTGAACAAAAAAGAGGGGGTCAATTACGTGAAATGATGCAGGATTAGTACTTACAAGTTCGTTGCCTCGGCATACCGCAATGCGATTTGGGCATTCGCCACGCAGTTCCATGTCACCAGATGTGCCATTCCCTGGGCTGGGCACTCTAGAATTGACACGGGAGCAGGGAGGGGAAGACGGTAAGTGCTGGGAGTGGCGACGGTTGAACTGTAGGCGCTGCTCTTCGTCCTCGTTGTTGTAGGTACCTTGTAAATCCTCGTCTTCATGATCACTGTTCTGGTCCTCATCACGGTCCTCATTCATGTCGTAGCGCTCCTTGTTCTTGTCTGCTAAACTGCCGTCCTTGTCCTCACTGGCAGCTTCGCGGCCGCTGTCCTCGTCATCATAATCGTCTTGCTGGCCTTCGTCCGAGTCGTCGCCTCCGTCAATGCTTTGCTGACAATCTCCCATTTCATGGTCAAACAGGGGAGTATCAGCTTGGTCGACTTCCTGCTCTGCAACCTGACGCTGGTTGACAGTGTCTTCATACATCATCCCTGAAAATAGATCAGTAATAATAACAGAATAAGAAGAAGGGTACAGTACCGAAATCATCCTCACGTCTATCTGGCATCTCCTGCTGACCGTCATGTGAGGAAATGGCTGATAGCGGACCATTGAATAGGTCGTCTAACTCTGAGTGTGGCGGAGGTTTGTGCTGTCTGATGGAAGCCTGGGATTGGTTAGGAACACGGTGGTCCCTCTCGTAGTCCTGGACTGTCTGTGTCCCAACAAAGGTACCTTGAGGCTGAAAACCGAAACGTCCTCGAGGGGCTGATTTCTCGAGCGGTGGCTGGGGATTTGCGTGGGGTTGTTCAACTTGCATTGCACTAATATCCATTTCCTAAGTCGATGGTTAATGTGTGACGTATGTTACTGGTCTGTAGTGACTTACCCTCTGTTTCCCGTCCTTTTTTCTTCGAGATCGTTGGTGTGGAGTTGGAGCCATCAAATTCACGGGGTCTGTCACCGTGACGCCTCGCCTCACAGACTGTTTGGACTTTGGCTTCGGTGTCTCGATGGCGAGCGCCACATTCTGTAGCTGAGCGAGGTAACCTCCCTTGCCAGCCGTTGAACGGGTTGGGCGTCGAAATGTGTCTGAACCAGATGGGCCCGGGGGGTTTGCATTCGCTTTGGGGGCACGACTCCCTTTGGCCATGGACAGGGATGGGCTGAAATAACCTGGTACCCTGAGAAAATTGGGGTGGGTTCATTGCATTTATATGATTCAAATAGTCGGCCGACTAGGCGGGCATGGTACCAAGAAATACGGCAGTGACGTAAAATCAAGAACCTGGCGCCAGAATGATTTTGATGTTGACGCCTGATACTACAGATATGTTCCTCCAAACCCTCCTTCCAGCCTGATGGTACCTCGTCTGGAGTTGTTGTACAATCATCTCAACGAATTTGATGTGATACTAGTGGCAATCGAGCAGCGAAGCGTAGGTCGGAGGTGGGAAGGGCATCCTGACCGCAGTACTAGTAGCCATCGCAACATCTCTGCTCAGACATGACGGGGGTGACGATGGATTTGTTTCGTGGAGATGATGAATAGTACTTCCAGTTCTGATCGCAGGGAAGCAGCTATTAGAACCTTGGTAACGCCTTGAGTGCCGAGCGGATTGTGAGAGCACCAACAAGGTTTGAAGCGAGGGATGAACTTGAATGTAAAGGCGCTGTGAACAGACAAAGAGGGGAGTGCGAGCGACAGTTGCGATTGTAATAGCCAGAAGTGAGACCATTGAGAGAGAGCTTGCCCCTGCTGAGGCTGTAGACAGCAGGAGGGACACCATTCTTAGGAGGCTCGTGGGGAAAAGGGAAATCCGCGGCATGGTAATAGAGGGGGTGTACCAGTATTCTCCGATAGCCTTGGTCGGGTTGAGTGTCGTGATCAAGGTGCCAGTGGGGAGATGAAGGACTTGGCACTTGATACTTGGGGAGGGATCATAGTAAAATCCGTAGCAAAGATCCTAATAACGACAAAGAGTGCTGAAGATAAGGCTCTAGGTCAAAGAGGGAGTCATAGGTGAAGGGCGGCGTAGGTATGCCATGAAAGAGGCCATTTTGACGGTGCGATTCCGAGAAGATTCTGTCCGAGTCCGTGAGTAAATAGTGGGCGAAGTGGGCTCACCGAGAGACTCGAAGAAACCCCTGGCGTTCAAAGGAGATAGAGGGCATACTATGGGCGGCGAGTTCAGAAAGGAATTTTATCCAAGTGAGATGAGGCGCGACGAGATAGGCAAGTGGCGATGGTCAATGATTGATGATCTGATAGGCGGAATCATTCAGGACTGTTTTATCCTACTAGCGCGGACACTTTTATTTTATTTTCGTGAGTGCTATTCATCACGTTCTTGACTGCTAAAGCCCTCAGACACCTTGATGACAGGTAGGTGTTTGTTTCTACCAAACCGCTGAGTGATGATGAGTCAGTGAACTGACTCATCATCAATCCAAGACTGCCCCATCAAACACACTCCCTGCTAGGGCACCCTCGCAGCTCCTGCTCTCGCCTAACCTGGCCATGAGCTGCGGTGTCCAGATTGCTTTGATCTGCTAGTCATCGAAGGTCTTGTCAAGGTACGTGTGGCGCAATAGAAAAATGCAGGACTCAAATATTCCTTGTTGTACATCAAAGCTTATTCACTCTTCTCTAGTTCCCTCTGGTCGTGTTCTCTGTCGCTGCATCCTCCAGGTCAACCTTACTGCCATGCCTCCCTTCTTCGAATTATCTGTCGCGTCTTTCGTACAATCATCATCCTTAAACACGAAGTGGGCATTTGCCGTCATTTTCTCTGCATCCTCTCTCCACTCGCTCATTTACCAAATCACGGGCTCATCTCCAAAGCATGACTTAGATGTCCCGCAGTCTGTCACGCTCAAGGAGGGAGAAAATGGATACATTGGCAAAATACCCATTGGTTTAGTTGACGCTGAGAAGCTCCATGAACTACACAGAACCATCGCTGCCATTCCCATTAACTGCAAAGATCCTGCGTGGAACTCTCATGATTGGGTCATAGATGGAGTACAAGCATTCCATGGCGGGGGTTACTGGCATGTTAATAGAAATGTCTCTCCCCAATGGATAGCAGAACAACTAGGTGAACAGTAGGCACTCTTATAGACTCGGGACTCCACCGTACTGCTCAGAGTATGACTGTTTATGATGGTTGCGTCGCCAGGATGTTGATATATACTGTCTAATAGTCATTTTATAATAAATCGTACCATTATGAGAGCTACACGGCTTCAGATACAGCATAGAAGAAATCTTTATCAAAGTATTTGTTTAGAAAGAAAGACTCTGACATAAAAATACTGTTTGAATGGGTGAGGTGGTTGTCAGCAACAATGCCGAAACAAGGTGTGATGTGCGCGTAAGATTTTAACTGGTCTAATGGAAAAACATCACCAAAATCAGTGCCACTTGCACGCTTTGCTCTCCTAAGCACATGGAGACCCATAGCAGCCTCAGTTGGACCACCACGTTGAGGTACAATGTCCAATCTCTGCGCATATACAAGAGGACGATTTGCCCATGGAATCCGAGTATTTTTTGGGGAGGCAGGACACATGATCAGACGCACAAGAACAACGGAGTGCCCTGTATCGAGTCCAATTTAAGAGAATGGATCGCGCATTGATTAAGCAGAACAACATACCCTGCAACCCGCTCATTGGCCATTGATACGCTTCATCCACCTGTAGTATGCCAGCATCATATCTGCCGTACTTCCAGTCACGATTGGGCGGATGAGCATTGAGAGTGAACGATGACGAAGTCTCTTCCGGATAGTAATAGGCCTTTTGTTGGACACGGACTTTCCACCAAACTTGCAGTTCTGTGAATGGAAGTTTTACGTCGGTAGGAGCCCGCCTCATACCAAATGAATGAAATTGATTGAGGGGGTGCATCTCCCCCTCACGTTTTACATAGTCACCCAGTGCTGCACAAAGATCTGGGAGCTCGAATTGATGAGCAACTTCGTCAATAAGCACATGACGAAACTTGGGCTCAACGTTCAGACGGATGGCTGTCAAGCCGGCAACGGTGGTACGAGGTGGAAAGGCGAGTGTGGTCCCCCTCGCAGCGATCTTGAAGAAATCAGTTGACTTGCGTTTTGCAGACCACAGATCCTGTAACACGTTGTCATCGTCCGTGCCATCATCATTGTCATCATCTGATCCATCATCATCTTTCTCTCCGTCTACCTTGGTATCTGTTTGAATTGTTCGAAGGAGTGCTGCAGTCTTGAACAATCGGCATTTCTCGTCACGATCAAGGACACGACAGATCTGGCCACTGCCAGTGTAGTCCTGATTATTTGTCATGGCAGCCGGATCCTTCACAACTTCGATATGAGCGTGTTCCATGGTATCCGCTGACCATTGGAGCAACGACCCCACCTGAGCGATACTTGGAACAACATGCTGCATTAACTCTAGCTTCAGGATATTAAAATGGTCTAGCACAGTATTTTGACCTCAACGAAGACTGCAGTCAAGAATTGCCTGCTTGTGCTCATGAAAGTCATTGAGCGCATCCCGGATCCTGTCCCGCACCCGTGAAGTAATAGCTGGGGCCTGGGATAAATATCTGAATTCCATAAGAGCACGGATTGCTCTGACCACCTTTGGGTCGACACCACCAGCGATTACAGCAACGAGGTATTGTTGAACATCTCTTTGTGTCTGTCCACCAACCTGCTTGAGTTTCGTGATCCCATGGTGAAAGTGACGGAGACCAGTGATTGGGGGAAGGAGAGAGAATCAAAAGTCGATTTCCGTGTCGCCGAGAGCACACCTGCACCAGCGAACATCGTGATCCCAACATTGCTGGTGCCAGTAGTGAAGTGCTTCGGGGGTTAAACATTTAGAGGGATCTGCGTAGCCACGCCAGCATGGTAGTTCTACTCCATTCAGGCGAAACGGTTCACATGCCTTGAAAAAAACCTCGATGTCGGCCGCAAGATGACTGATCAAACTCAGTTGGTGTAGAGTCATCGCCGCGGTACGCAGCTCATGCTGGTAGGGATCCCCAAAGTTTTTGCTTGTGGCAACAGTAACCGGGGATGTTTGACCTCGTACGCATGAGAACAAACAGACTTCGGGGGTATCACCAATGAAAGCAGCCATTGGTGTGAAACAGTAGCGTAGATCTCCTAGTGGATCAGGCATCATGCATCCATATTTTGCTGCTTGTTTGAGGGGCTCGAGGACGATGTCCATACATTGGTGGTAGAGACGGGCTTCAAGAACCGAACGCATTCGGGGAGTGTCGTGAAGGAACTCAGGGATCGGCATAAGTGCAAGAAGAAGAAACGCATGCGATGAAGCCTTGTTTCGCACTTTCATTCCAATGTTGGCTAGGCTGATTAATACGGGATGTGCAACCTTACCCCCACACATGTTAGTGATGTGCGTTTTGTCCGAGGACAAAATGACACCACATAAGGTCGCGCCAACAGGTAATGATGCCTTGAACAAGTAGTCAGTACACAAAGCTTTCATGTAGCGTATGTACTCACCTGCATCTCCCAGCAACCATCACTACTCATCCACTCTGTATATACCCTCACAGTACGCTCAGCGTCTGTGTAGATCCGGTGTGGGACATAGTCCATATGATTTTTAAATAGCGGGTTGTTGAACAATGATTTGATGCAGTCGAGAGCATCGCGGTAGTAGAAGTAAACTGGTTCCTTTGTGGCGTGAGTGGTGGAAATGAGCCTGTACGTCCAGCGTGGTCCAGATGGCAGGGATTCTGCATGCAAACGTAGTTCCTGTGCCGTCCAAAAGGAAAGGGGAAGTGTCTTGACCTGGGAAGATACTTAGAACTATGTTATAGGGCTACCTGATCTACTTACAAGTGGTAAAGACAAATATTTGTCAATGGCACGCATACTGAGGCCTGATCCCAAGAGAAAGTCTGCATGTGACCAGTCGTCTGAATTAGCAAATGGATAATGAGCGTTTTGAACACAGCGATCTGCGTACTGATCCTGATCGAACATTGAGAGAAACGTTTCGCCAGCTCCATAGACAGCACCTGCGCCTTGATAATAATCCACTACCCAGCCGCGAGAATTATGAGGCTGGGGGACAGGAACATGTTCCATTTGAATGTCCCCATCAGGAGCAGGGTCTAGTCCCTGCCAGTGTTCAAGTGGATCTTCGGCTGAAGGAAAGGTGAAAGAAGGCCCAAGGGATGGCGAGCATGGGGGAGAAGGGGTGTGTTCATGCGCAGGACTGGGGGAGCGAATTCTAGGGACTACAAGCTGATATCGATAATTGCTGTCATGGCAGTGAGAGCGGGGCTGTTGGAGATGTTGCGTTACCCCCCCTGAAGTAGGGAAGCTTTTGAGACATCTAGGGCAGTTAGGCATCACTGGCAGAGACTTTGGAGGAAAATTACACCATCCTGACAGTACTAGTAATCAACGAGTGCCATGTCTGACCCGAGTTTGCATTACCTAAGAAGCAAACTGGCTAAGGATTCAAGCTTTCAGATTTTTTTTCCATTCTTCCACGTCTTCTGGGCTGCAGCATGGAAAGTGGCCCATACCATGATCCGAAGGTTTTGGCCGAATCAGAAACAGGTCAAACAACGATGCAAAATGGAACTTTGAAGCCCCCTCAGACACCTCGCGAGGTTGAGTTACCCTCTATCCCTGCTTCAGATCCAATAACGTCTGTGTCATCTCAGCGCCCTCCCCACTCCATCCAGAGCCGCCGGACTGCCTCTCCACTCATTGGTACTCCCAGTACCATCGGCGCCATTCGCGTTCCGAAGTCAACCATTGTCTCTCAGTTCATGACTCCCGTACCTCCCAGGGGATCCCCTTTAGTGCTACAAAACTCTGCGGTGTTGTTGTCTAAAAACGAAAAGGTAAGAATTTATGTGCTTGTTGTACCGCTGGCTAAGACTTACACGAATTTGCAAGGAAACTAGGGATCAGGACGAATCATTTGATTCCGAGCAGGAGGAATTTGAAGTGGAGGACACACGGTTGATTCTCGAGGTTGCGAGGGCACGATGTGTTGTCTGTCAACTCGAGCACGACCTTGTCGAGGCGAAGGGTGCAGAGAACCTCGCTCTCTGCAGCTTGTACAAGCATTGGGCCAAAGAAACAGGGAGGATATTGGCAGGTGCCGAGTATGAAGTTGGCTGTGTTCGGAATTTATTACGCGATTCCAATATCGGCCACCAAGTCTTAGATGTACCATTGAGGCAGAAGCGCCGCCGCGTATCTCCATCTGCTCCTCCCAGCGGCCATATGAACTATGCTTCGGATGATCTTCATCAGCAAACTAGCCTTTTAGCTTAGTTGAGGCTCCAATAATGACAGCATTTGACAGTGTGTCACAGAGTGTCACATGCTAGTGCATTCTGTCCAACTGAAAGTTCTAATTACCCGAATGACATAATAGTTACAATAAGAACACAAACTCTGTGAATCTCTGTCACATCCAGCCCGGAGCAGGCAGACCTGTTGCAATCTAGCAGCACACTTCAAGTTGCTTCAATCAAAGCTTTTACTAAAAGTCGTACATAATCCCCAAATGCACTACTACTAAGTGAATATGACCGCACGTCCAGTTTGCATCCAAACACATCCGAACAGTTCAAGAGCCCAAGTACCAGTATACGTCACAACTAATTACTCTAACATACTAACAACCAAATCCTAAATCTCAGGCAAAGCAAAATCTTTGTGTTCTACTGCTCCATCGTGTCCGTTGTGGTAACCTCCTTCCAATGACTGTAGAGAGCTTCAATGACGTGGGGTGTAAGCCGGTCGCGACGAGGGGTGCCATCCATAAGACCAACAGATGACAACTTGAACGCTCGTTTGGAAGGTGATGCTCTTGACGAATGGATAAGTTTTCCTTTGGAACTAGTCTAACGGACATGTTCATGGTCCGGATCATCATCAAGCGTTAAACCGGCAATGGATGTGCTTGGTCACATCTGTGCCAGTGACCTTGCAGGCACTTGCGTGTGTAGCTGGCCACTCGACGCCGAATCGGCGAACTCGATATGCCTTGCCCTGTCCAGTGGCAACCGGTTCGTGGCCTTGCTCCCCCTCCAAGAGCGCCCCAGCCGCCTTGTCCACATTCCCGTAGTAGTTTTTCAAGACCCGCCGTGCG
>JBBPUM010000252.1:0-21257 GCA_038094695.1 Chiua aff. virens
ATGCATGCTCGAAATATGACTAAGGTACATATTTTAATAACATATTTTTTATTGTTTCCAAATTAGTTTACAAAACAAAGGCTTAACTCTTATTTTGTCTAACTTTAGACATAATATTTTACCTAAGTCCGAAGCCTAAGTCTCACAGGCAAAACTAATAACATTTTATTAGTTTGTTGTTAATTATGTTTCAACCACATTAGTGGTTACCTAGGCGGAATATGTTTGTAGTTATGTGCAGCAAATGTTTCAAGGACTTGTCCAATCGTCCCAGGGGTGTATGTGCTTTTGGTCACATCATTGAGTAATTAGTCATTTTCAGGTAATTATGTAAGCAGGCCAAAGTCAACATCGATCGACTTCGATCATGCATTGATCATGCTCAGTGACTCAACGCCAACAAGTGATTGAACATTGCTCAATTGCACTCGAGATGACACCCTCGCCTCGCCACTTCATCGATTTGCTGGCCACCCCGCCAGCCTTCTCCTAGATCCGGCTAACTTCCATTTCCTCTGGCGCGGTTTGCAAGCAAGCAACGATTCGGAGCTGCTACCCTGCTGGGTTTCATTAACTGGCCCGCCATGCCTTATCGGCCCCACCGGTACTGTATCATCTGGCGTTGCCTGCAAGTAAACCGCGAGGTGGGCTCAGTGCATTTCTCGCCCAAGTCGCACCTCGGTGACACGAATTCGTTAGCTATTTAAGCTGCAGAGTGCACGCTGTGGACCGCAAAAACCCTGCCCACATCCATCTCCTCAGTCAACCAGTCCCTCATCGATGGTCCCACCAAACTCCCTCCGAGTCAGCGACCCGGATCAAAATCGAGTGGAAGACATTGTTCCTGCTTTTATGGTGCACAATGCTCCGCTCGATGGCTTTTTGGAGGCTACCCCATACAGTCCTTCGGCTTTCAGTTCTCCTCCTTTCTACACCTCACCTAATGTTACCGCCACTAGCCACCCACACTCATCAAACTCTTCACCTGGTCACTACGCCTCCCCACTGCTGAACTACCGCCCTCCACAAGGTGACACCCATCTTTCGAACTACAGGCCAGGTTGCGACGAGGAAACCAGAGCCGAACCTTTCCCCTTCCCTATACCTTCGCTACGTCGAGAAACCCATAAGCCCCACGCCAATTCTGCACGGGGTTTCTTCTCCATCTCGTCAGGTTCAGGCCTCCGCCCTATAGCTCAAGTGGAAAACATTACCCCCGCTTCTATGGCGCACAATGCCTCTCTTGATGGCTTTTCGGAGGTTATTCCATATGGTCCTTCGGCTTTCAGTTCCCCCCCTTCTTCCTACAGCTTACCTAGTGTTACCGCCGCTGGCCACCCATACTCATCAAGCTCTCCACCTGGTCACGACGCCTACCCACTGCTGAATTACCACCCTTCCCAGGGTAACACCCATCCTTTACTGAGCTGCAGGCCAGATTACGATGAAGAAACCAGAACCGGACTTTCCCACTTTCCTACGCCTTCGCCATATCCAGAAGTCCCTGAGCCCCTCGCCAATTCTGCACGGTGTTTCTTCTCCACCTCATCGGGTTCAGACCTCCACCCTGTAGCTCAAGTGGAAGACACTATCCCCGCTTCTATGGTGCACAATGCCCCGCTCGATGGCTTTTCGAAGGCTACCCCATATAGTCCTTCGGCTTTCGGTTCCCTCCCTTTTTCGTACACCCCACCTAATGTTACCGCCGCTAGCAACCCACACTCATCAAACTCCTCCACTGTGAGTCAGTACCTCCTCCATGCTATGCTTGCTCAAGTATGTGGGTTTTTGATTGTATAGGTGGCGAACGACTTTTCACCTGATCACTACGCCTACCCACCGTTGAATTGCTACTCTTTACCGAACTACTCTTTGCCGGAGCACATTCCTCCTTCACAGAACTACAAGCCAAATCACGGTGAAGGAACCAGAATCGGACCCTTCCACCCTCCTATACCTGCGCCGTATCGAGAAGTTCGTGGGCCCCATGCTGATGCTGCGCGAATTTCTTTCCGTGTCCCATCAGGCTCAGACCTCCGTCGTATAGCTCTGTCTCGTTCCTCTCAACCGACTGCAAGAGACCCCCAAGAATTCTCTGCCGTAACAGGTACCTGCGCAACCCTGATACCTTCACCAGCCTTATTCACTTCGCCTACAGAAGCCTTGTCGCATGGTTCTCAGTGTAATTGGGTCGTCGGCCACGATAGTGTATGCAAACAATGGGTCACATTCGAGAGCATTCCACATCATCTCATCACTCACGGCATTGTTGATATGCCATGCGATCATCCGGTGTCGTGTAAATGGTCGGGATGCGGGCGGACGATGAAACGGGAAAGCATTGCACGCCATGTGCGCGAGAGACACTTAGGACACAATCGTAGCGCTAACAAGCACAAACGTCTCCTCTCACCATAGGTACAACACATTACTCGCCCCACGTGGATCGACGCTCATTTATTGTCTACTAGACTCGGTTCGTTGAAGAGGGTGACTTATGAATGTCTCGTGTTCATGGTCTTGGCAACGAGGCCTACCTTCCTTTCAACTCTCTTCACTCTTCACTATTTCACATTTTATCCCACTTACCTGCTGTGCAGGACTCCGGCAGTCGCTTGACATATATAAGTGAGACGGACGCTATTAATAAGATGATCATCTTGAGGGACAGTGCACGCTGACAAGTTCACCTAAACTTTAAGCAAGTCATCGAGGCGTCCGTCCGAGTCGGCATGGATGCCGATTTTCAGGGCCCGACGGTGCGTCATGTGGCAATCGTCTGAGTCCTGGAACTTGAGGCATAGCTACTAGCGAGTAACAACTAGTTGTCTGCATGTTTTTTCAAGATGGCACTGAACTAGGCTACTATCTTTGGACATCGCTCCTTGAGCTGTGAGGTCCAGTGAGGAGAGGGAGCTCTTCGGCCCGGAACAGAGCTCAAGGTACCGGCTATGCGTGAGCTGCGAGGGTGAGTGGGAACACCTCGCAGACAGCATGGCGCCGACAGTGGGGACCACGTGCTCCGGACCCCAGGTGGTGGATCTGGAATGGCTCCGCGCGTGCCTTACTTCCAGTTTATCGACCACCGTTGCTGACCTCAGTGCAAATCATTTTATCAGTGATCGTGTGTAATGAGGATGTGATATGCCACAGGCCTGTGGTTCGATCACGAGTCAATCGATGATATACACGTATACGGGTCGACACGATTGTCATGTCACGTTTTCGATCTTTTCTTCAATTTGTACGATAAGCCCTCTCTGTACTTAAGGCCGTGGCGGTAGTGTTGACGTTGACTCGTTCGGGACTTAGGTGATCAGAACGGCCATCACTAGTTTTTATGCGAAAGAAGTGTAAAAAAAGATAAACATAATATCGATCGACGTCAACAGCTACGCCTCTCGCCGTCTCTTGACACGCCCCCGGCCTTCCCTACACACCGATCGCGGTCAACACCCCCAGAAAAACAAAGAATGACATCACTTACGCGAACGCCCTGCTCTTTCGCTTCCGGCTCTCCTTTTTCATCACATTTCGTGCCACTTTGCGTTTCGCAGCGCCTTCTGGATCCGTCGTCGCCTACCCCCGTGAACACACGATATCTCCCATCGACGAACGAGACACACCTTGGTCACACGGGCTACTCGCCGGGCTTGCTGGACGCTCACCGCACCCTGTCGGACCCGATTATACGCGCTCGCAAACGCGGTCGTGCCCACTTTGGTTTGCACGAGGTCTTGCAACTCGATCGCGGTCGTTTTAAGTTCCTCTGTCAATGTATCAGCGTGCTGTAGAAGAACTTCTGAAAAAACATACCTATCCCAGCATCTCGGATGGTATCTTCCTCGGTAATGCGGTATACCGGCGTGAGGATGTGGGGCAGAAATCGTTCCAACTGCTTCGCGTCTATGTGTGATGCCATCGCCGCAAAGAAACGCAGTACAGATAACGGCGCGAGCGCCCAGTTGGCCTGTCGTGTGAGATGAGCATCAGCCGCCACATAAGTGTGCATACCACTCACCAGGCCGGTCGTTTTATTCCGTCGCGCAATCTGTGCCGATCGCGCTTGATAGGACAGCTTGGAAAACAGCCACGGAAGTACGTCTCCTGCTTCATCCTCCCCCCCTTCGTCGTCCACAAGGTCCCCACCCTCATTCGATAAGCGCGCCTCAAACCATTTGCCCACGAAAAACAAATTCTTGACCGCTTGCAATGCCACGCTCGCCTCCAGATGCACACTCTTAAGCAATGCACACAACTTATCTGCCACATCCCTCATCTCCGCGTGCGTCAACACCTCCGTCGTCGCCGACGCAAACAACACCCCGAGTAACCGACACGCCGCACTTCGCACCCACGCATGCGGATACCCGAGTAGCTGCACCACCCCCGTCCACCGCACCCTCCCTTCCGTTGTCGCCTCCGGGAACGTCTGCAGCACCTTGCCCAAACTCTGCAACATCTGGTACGTCGTGTGCCACTCCCCATCCAATCCGTCCTCCTCCCCCCCATCAACGTCTATCTCCCCTTCCCCTTCGAGCAACGCACAGCTGCGTTCCGCCATCGCATTCAAATCCGCCAAGATCCCGTCGAGATATGGCCCTGCACCACGTTGCAGCGCATCCACGACCAATCCGTATACCTGCACCGCAACACTTCGCAATGCCCCCTTGTCCGTCTGCACCGCCCACGCATGCAAGTGACCCATCACCACTTGCTCCAGCAGTCCCTGCTGCACCTCCAACCGTTTCACCAACACTTGGATCACACCCGCAGCCGCCATTCGACAGCCCTTATCCGCATCGTTCGCCACGCACAGCACTAGCGCGACGAATAACATCTCTGCATGTGCCGCCATCAGTCCAATGTCAAACTTGGTGATGAGCGCGTGCAGGAGCTCCAACACGCTTGATCGGCCCGACGCATGTTGGTACGATAGATTCCGCGCGAAGAAAGTGAGCGTCGTTTGCAGACGGCTCGCGCCTTGAGGATAGTCGAGGAGAAATTGGAGGAGCAACGATCGTGCGGATTCACGGGTATGTGCAGACTGGGAGGTAACAAGGATAGAGGATACCGTAGTCATCAGGTCATATAACTCGGGTACGACAAGCTTGCGCGCGACGATCGCACGCAGGAGGGTAAATACGCTTGCCTGTCGAGTCGGTTCTTCGAGGTCGGGTGCAAGGAGTTCGAGTAGGAACAAAAGATCTTCTTCCTTGATATTCGAAGTGGGACATTCTCGGAGGACTGTTGCGAGTGATTTGAATGCAATTTGAGCGAGTTCAGATTCGGCACTCCCAACGGACCGAATGATGGCCAAAATTTGGCGGGACATGAGCGGGGCAGACGAGGGGACGGCCTTGAGGGGGCATTGGAGAATGCATGGGGCGGCTTTGAGAGCGGCGATAATGACCGCATCTGACTCGGCATACAGCGTGTTCGCGATCAAATTCACAAACGGTTCCAATCTTGCCAACAGCTGTGCATCACGTAGGTCGAACCGCGATCGTCTATACGCAGTCGTGAACAAGTCTAGTCCAAACACAACAAACCTAATCCAGAAAACGCGTCAGCTCAGGGTCAGCATGCCTGCACGTAAACTCCCATACCGATACGAGTTGTGTGCATAATGATCGTGGTCGGGTACGATCTTCCGCTTCGTCTGCACGATGTAGTCGTCCTTGCGTCTCCTCCCCTTTCCTGAAACGCCATTCCTCTCCGCCGCCTGCAAAAATTTGGCGTTCTGGCTGATCAACGTGTGACAGAGTACCAACAACGCCGGTGGATCCAACCGCTTATTCGTGTTAAGCCCACTCGCAATCCGGCGTAGCGCCTCGTCCGCCTGCTGCATCGGCTTTGTCGATGTCGTCACCTCCATCACCGATCGGAGGGGTACTAACAGTCCACTGATCTGGTTCGGCGACACGTACCGTGCACCGAGTGCAAAACAGTCGAGTCCCCGTGACGCACTCCCCTTGACCTCACGCATCTTGGTCCTGAAGTCCTCGTGCTGAACGTCCTTGCCTGACTCGCCGAACACGACCTCGGACGCGACGTGTGCAAGATCGTCGATACACCCGTCGAGGTCGTCGAAGGCGGCGTCCCCACGGTCGGGCGACGTGACGTGACCCAGCAACGCGTGTGTCACATAGGCAAGCACATGAAGTTGTGGCCCGCGCATGAGTGCTGCTCGAAGCTCCCGCAGGGCTAGCGGGAGGTACATCGGACCCACAGCAACGGCAATCCGGCACAACGTCTCGCGGACAAGATCGCGCGTATCCTGGGATCGGCTACGCAGGGCCTGACTCAACACCGTTAGCAGTTTTCCCAGCTGGGCTTCTTTCGTGTTGGCGGGGAGATGTAACGCCACATTGGCGATTCCGAGCGCGATAGGGATGCGAAGGCCGTCTTCATTCTCGTCCCGATTCTCTAGGTATCCAAGCAGTGCGGGGAGAAGACGTAGATTCACAGCGTCGGATACCTTTTTGATGTCCAAAGAAGGGGCAACAGGTGGGGGCTGGACGTCGGCCGCATTTTCTTCGCCTTCCAACACCTCGTTATCAACCACGACGACAGGATCCATATCCTGGACAGCCTCTTCCATCGAAAAGTGGAAACTTTCGAGAAGGGCCACTAGCGTGCGCACGTGCACACGAACGGCCGCGTCCTTGTCCTTGGAATTTCGAACGTATTTCTGAACCAGACTGTAATACGCCGACCATGGTAGCTGTTTCGCTATCCGACCGAGCGTGTTGATCGCCTCAGCTACCAACAAATGGTCGAGCGATGCCGTCGAGACGATGTAGTGTTCTACCAGTGGCACGAACACATCCGCGAGCGTCCTGCCACGCAAATACCCTTCGCTACACTGTTCGCCAAGCCGACGCAGCGCTCTCGTCCGTCGGTGCGTCTGGATGTGGTGGATGTTGGTAAAAAAACTCGCTTCGTCGTCACCACCAGCAAGCAGGGGCCGCATCTCTTGAAGGGACACAATACGTTCACAGTTCAAGACAGCATGGGCAATAACACCGAGCGCTTCAGCACGGACGAGCTCCGACTTCGACCGCAGCGTGTTCTTGAGTACAGGGAATACAGTACGCATGAACACAGGTTCGGCCTCTATCGCAGTGGGTGCATCCGAGGCAACGACATCGACAAAACGGCGGAGGGTAAACGCGGCGTTATTACGGATGGCGAGTTCGTCTGGATCTTGGATGAAATGCAACGCATTGTATAGTATTGGAAGCCATTCGTGAGTGGATAGCATAGCATAGGTCTCCTCATTGAGCGTCGTAAATGCCGTCAGTCGGCGGTCAAAGTCGGGCTCGTTCACGCGTTTCGTTGAGCATGCATTGATCGACTCCAACAACGACGTGAGTGCTTGAAGGCTGGGGTGAACCAATGCCAATTGCTTGAACGTCGACGTGAGCGCAGTCCGAGCGCCATTGGAGCGGAGCGTCAGGAACAAGTGGGAAAGCACCTCGTAGACGCGCAAAAAGGTCGGCGATGTCGGATCCGACAACTCGGGTACGAGCGCGAACAGATTATCCAAGACCATCAACAGGTTAACCTTGGTCTTTTCGGTAACCACCTTCCCTGACTTGCGCAGCAATGGCGAGAGCAAGCCCAAAAGGACGGTGGCCTGCTCAGGATCGGTGATGTGATGTGCCACCTGTGATAGGACACCAATCTGGCGTTGAGCAAGGGGACTGGATAAGTGCTGGTCGCCCTTGGTTCGCTCTACGAGCGTTGTGAGGTTTTGAAGGAGAATCGAGAGATGCGGTTTCACAATGCGCTCCGCAACCACATCGTCCTCAGAGGAAAGTGCGAGTAGACAATCAACGATGTTAAAAACGTGCGTCAAAACGGCGGGTTTGACATTCGTGGCAACCAAGCAATCCAAAATTTTGGACAGTACTCGATGGTCGTATTCGACCAAGTAATAGACGTATTCTGGTCGGGAAGCCCATAGATAGAGCACCTCAAGCAAGGCTGACGGTGCTTGAGTATTCTCTTGGTCGAGGAGAGTGATTCGTGGAGAAAAGATGGCGTCAAAGGACGCCCGAAGGTATGGCGAGTAATCGAAGGAGACGGGATTGCGGAAAAAGTCCGCGAGCCGCCGGAACCCAAGCTGTCGAATGGATCGCATCGTTTTCATGATCGAACCCTCGTCAGTGTCTATGTCAACTTCGGCACCATCCTCCCGACCGTCCTCTTCTTCCTCTACTTGGACTTCATCAGCGCCCGTTGCGGCTGGCACCCCAATCCGTTTCGACCCTCCTAATTGGGCATGTGCAGCTGCAGTGAGGTTCAGGACGTTTCCAAGAAGAGCTGGCCAGTGCGGTACTATGTTCGGCCCGAGTTGCTTCAGCGCTTCGCCCAAGAGATTCAAAAACCCGACTTGCTGCTTTGGAGATACCCCCAAAGGTACTGCGTTCAACATAAATCCCTCGTCCTTCCACGCCCGACTACTCGACCCTATCGGTTTCAGCATCAGGTCAACAAGCAGTCCCAGCTCGTCCTCGGAACATGCAGCAAGGGTACTCAGCACTGCGGCCCTTCTATCCCCTCCTCTTGTACGACCTTTCTTCTCAAGCATGATGCCAAAGAGTAAACGAATCGTAGTGTCCACGAACATCGGGCGATCTGTGATGTCCAATGAAGACAAGTCAAGATGTGCGAGTTCGTCTCGCCATAGCGTATCGTCCAGGAAATGTCGCAGTGTCTCCTCATGTCTTGCAAGATTGGGAGACTTGTATGTGAAAACACAGTTGAGGGCTGCCGTTTGCAGTCCACGATCGGGGTGCGATAAAAGGGAACAGTAGAGCTTAAAGAGCGTTTCCGTTGAGTGAAGCGCTTTGGGGTTGGTGAATTTGCTGAATAATATGAGCCAGGCGTTCATCTTATAGCGGGGCAGATTTGAAACCGCATCATCACCGACGGCTATCGACAGGAAGAATGAAACGAATTCGCGATTGTGTCTCTCAGCAAGCGATGCACATTGTCCCATCGTCGATAGCAACTGTGTCTCGAACGAAACAGGATCGAAGCGATCAGACGGTTTTTGATCCTAGCGAGAAAGAAGAATAAATATCCGTTGTGGAGCCAAACAGATGGGTAACACCTACAAGGATAATAGCTTTCCGATCATGTTCTTCGTCCAGCCAGCGCGATATTACGCTCCTAATCTTATGTGCAGCACCATCTCTCCATGTCCGCTCGTCCTCCCAGTGATCTTCATTCGTGCTTTGCTCCACATTCTCGGACAGCCACTCCGGAAGTCTACAAGTTTCCGACACTCTGGTAATTGCTTGCAGTTCCTCAAAGAGGCATGCCCAAACCGAATCTCCGAATCGCTTCGCCAAAGATGAGAGCGCTTCAGCAGCAGGTGACCATAGTGGGCGTAGGTTGACCTTCAATTGAGCTAGGAGGGGGCGTTCAAACTCATTCGAATAGGTCAAGAAGATGAAAACTCACAAATCAACCACCTGATACAGAGGTCGGTGGCTAGTGGTTCACCATCCTTGATCACCTGTCCGATGCGGCCGATGCGCAGCACTCGTTCACGCACACCCTGTGCGTCCAGAGAAACCTCTTCTCCTTGCAAGCAACGTTTCAGTACGTCTTGCTCTCCTGGAGACGATTCGACCAGCTTCGAGGAAAGAATTTTAAGCGCACTGAGACGCAACGATCGCGAATGTGAGCTAATGCACATCCGGAGGTGCAAGTATATCTCCGAGAAAGACGCGGCGGCTGATTCCAAAGGACTGGTGAGAAGCACCGTTATTGGCGGATCCTTTTTTCAAGTAAAAGAAGTTATTTTACCTTGACTGTGCGAGGCTTGCGAAACCGTTCAAGACACAATGAGACCACGACCACCGCCGCACGACCGTCCTGGTCCACTCCAACAGATCGACTTGTTGTTTCCACAATAAGTTCTGTGAATCTCCGAGAGCGTGCATGCATCTCTGCAAAACCCAAGCTGGGTTCGCATGGGACGCGTTCCACGATTCCTCCGGATTTGGTGCATCAAGCATGCGTTGCACTATCCCCACCAGTAAGACCGGTGTCTTCTCCGCGTACATCGATAGTGACAGAAGGCTGCGCAACTCATGTACATCGTCTTGAGTGAGTTCCCAGCAGGATAGCCGTTCACAAAGCCACATGTCGACGGTGCGTCTCCATACAATATCCACTTCCCCAAGTTTATCTGCGTGAGCAAGGCTCGATAGTAGACGAAGAGTCTGCTTTGGCTCCGTGGCGAGAAGGTCAGGAGTGGACCTTAACAGGGCAGGGATGGCAACAAGCTTCCACCCTCCCCAAGACAGCTCGGCGAGAGCGCCGAGGAGCGAACTTCCAAACTTTGGTACTTGAAGAGCATCCGGGATAAATAAGCGACCGACGTTCGTTGCCATTGAGATGTCGCCTGCAGTGAGGGTTGAGACTGAAAAGTGAAGCAGGGCGATCTCGATCGGTGCGCAGATTTGGATTTGGGGCAACGCGGAAGCCAATTGTGACAAATGTGACGCTTACAGATGAAATTGGTAAAACAAGATTACAGGTCAAAAAGATGAAAAACTTACCAGTCAATCGGGACCCTTGTCGCGTACTACAGACCACGCTAACCAATTGCAATATGCGCCGTAATCGCTCAACTTCTGCATT
Source organism: Chiua aff. virens (assembly GCA_038094695.1). Lineage (NCBI taxonomy): Eukaryota > Fungi > Basidiomycota > Agaricomycetes > Boletales > Boletaceae > Chiua > Chiua aff. virens. The sequence continues at coordinate 10,666 of JBBPUM010000252.1, forward strand.
ATTTGACAGAGGTTGGCTGACGATAGTAAGGGGCGTTATAACTACGTCGGCGACGCCAGAAAATTGGTCAGCATCCTTGCAGTGGTGAATCATGGAAGTGAGCGTGCGTCGAAGAAGTGTATACAGCGGACCAGGATCGGGGGAGGTCAGATAGCAGTCAATCAGAGGTAGGATTATCGATGGCGATGTTGTGTGGAGAGTCGAAGATACGGACTGCAGGTGACAATAACAAAGGACGATCAGCCTGGTGAAAGGGTGAGAAGTGATGCTTGCTAACCTTGCAGGCAAAGACAACCATCCAAGCACTCGCAGTTTCAACGCCGTCTAAATTATTAGCCATCAGGTGAACTGCCTTTTCACGTGCGGAGGCCTTTAAGCGGCGTAGAACGGATGCCCACACCTCGGCGGCTGCACGTTGTACTTCGGGGCTACAACTCGGTAAGACGCCACGGAAGGATGCCCACGTTTGCTGTAACAGATCCAGGTGGATGGATGGCACGAGGAGATACCTAAACAGACCAGACAAAGTTGCTAGCAGTGCCATGAGCGCGGGAGTTGCGATGGGACGGGGAAGGAAATCGAGTAGCTTGGCTAACAAGTCGGCATAGACGGGCGATAGTGTCGTGCGGAGATCATGTGCAAGCTTCTGCAAAAGGCTGAGGTAAAAGTGAGTAGTGGAAATATAAGAGAATAAGGCCGCATACTCGAGAAGAGCACGTAACGCCTCATCATCAGCGACGTCTACCACGGTAATCCACAAACGGACGATCTCTCTCCAGTTGTGCAAAAGTAGAGGCATTGAGAGGGAGAGCTGTTCGGTTTCATTGGCAAATTTGATAAAGGAGGGAGACAGGTTGAGTTGTCGCCATTGCTGAAGAGATGCATAAAAGTGGGACTCGTTGTCCTAGATTACACTCAAATATGAGTATGAAAAAGTGTAAACAAAACCGAGTACATACCGCAATGTCGTTATCAAATTTTGTGAGATCAAGGGCGGATGGTAAATGAACATCTTTGAGGGATTCTGCGTACGATTGATGCTGACGGTCTATGAGAAATAGCACGAAGAAAGATATACGAGACTTGGACTCACTTTGAATCGTTTCACCCGGTGCACGACGTCGTCTTGATCCAACCCGGTCGGTTCCATGTCACGACTTCCAGCACGTATGCTTTTGGATCGTGTTAACAGAAGTCATTACTCAACTTTTGCTATCACTGACTAAGCACATAGGCTCGTGACCTGACATCATTCACGCTCCTTCAGAATTGCCTCTCGCTATCGCATTCTCCGGAACCATTCGCCTACGACCAACTGCACGCCAGTGCGAGGCTTTTCCCGGCACTTCCACGTAGCTGACATTTGAGCCTGCAGGTTCTCACAGGTCGCTACTGGGAGGCATTTCAAGTTCGCCCACACCTTTTTAGCTCAGCTGTTGCTCGTATCCCTCTCTCCGACCGACTCACGCAGCGACGAATGAACAAGTACATTTAATCACAGTGTCGGCGTCCTCGAAGAATCATGTTGGTAGTATCAATGATACACTTCACGTTGAACAAAGGGAGATATTGAGGCGTGACACGGTGAGGCATCCGAGTCGTACATGAGTTCCTCAGTTCAGACGGCGTCTCTTGCGTGCGCTATATCCCTGTGGCGTCATCAATCTGAACGGATCTCTCGATCTGCGTGCCGATGTGGTGCATGCACGATCGTTCGTACGTCGTCCATCACTGGTTTCCTCCGAGAGGGACGGCGCGTCTATGAGGCTTGGGGATATACTCCCTCCATCTCTTTCCGGGACTTCTGCAGAATCCCCAAACACTGAATATGAGCATGAGTGAACATTGGACAAGAATGTTTACATGCAAGATGACACATACCGTCGACATATTGAACAAACTGAAGTCGCTCTTGGGGCTGATTTGAGAAGTGCGCGGTAAAGCTTGGTCGCATCCTCAGCGCTCAAGCTATGTACCCCTTTGTCGTTCTCACGAACCACTCCTTCTGGCCAGTTCAGGATCGTGTACCCGCGACCACGCAACTTTTCTTCCAGCCTGAACCATGGCAGTCGATCTTCGGGAACTTCGAACCCAACTCTGCCTGTACATGTGTGATTAATCAGCGATGTACGAAGACGATTATAACCATAACCTAGAAATAAATGCACTCACGAAGCATGGAAATGAGCTGCTTTTTAATGTTATCAATCCTGCGAGTCTTGCGGAGATTGTGGCTGGATGCCGAACAAAAAACGGAAGTAGGTGGTCCGATTTGCACTGGATGCCTGAAGCAGAATAAAGTGACCAATCGAACCGGTGTGAATACTCGGAAGGAAGGATCGACTGACACAAGGGTCGACAATAGTGGCTATGGAAAACGTACTTACATCAGGCGTTGACAAGACTGGACTATGTTGGCAAGCTCAGTCTCGGAAGCATTGGGCAGAGATGGAAGAATGAGATCCAGGGGAAAATGTAGCTCGTGTGAAGTTGCAAGTTCGACCTGTAAAGAACGAATCAGCAAGGATTGAGAAACCACGGGTAATAATTCAAACCAGTTGGCGTATCCACGATTCAAATATGCGTTGGCGTTCATCCAGACTGAAGGAGCGATTCAAGAGAATAGATTGCAAGTCAGGTCTTTCAGCCATTCCATGACCTACACTGAACACACTCTCCGAATCTGAATTCGCAGCCTCAGAAAGTGGAAGATGTGCACCGGGTGCCGAGGAGCTGGCATTTGTTGTACATGACTCGACGAATGTGAGTGGGGAGCAGAAGATCACCAGTGGTGGATACTCACAAATAAGTGATCGAGAGCCAGCTCTGGTTCGGAGTCAGGATGTATGCGAGTGTAGGGTGGAGGTGGCTGAGTAGAAAGGGGTTGCATACGACGCGGTGCCCATGCAGTGAAATGAACACTTAGACGAGTTTGAAGCACATTCGAGAACATACCTGCCACAGATATAGCTTTCCATCCTCTGTTGCCGATACTATAGATTCACCAGACGGAGAGAAAGAAATCGCCCGCACGAATTGAGTATGTCGGAAGCATGCGATGGATGTACCCGTGGCTGTGTCCCAAAAGCGGACAGTTTTATCCTCAGATACGCTTGCGAGTGTCAATCCATCAGGAGAAAGGGAGAGGGAACCTATACAGCGAGTGGAGCCCGTCCATGCATCACCGATTTCTTGACCTGTGGTTGAATCCCAACAGCGAATTGTGTTGACAGAGCCAGAGAAAATTCTCGCGCCATCGTGTGACCACAAAAGACTCCAGATTCCATCCTGATGTCCTTCAAGTGGACCGAGGACGCGAGTGCCAGTTGTGACGTCATACACGGAAATCTCCTTTCTGCCACATGCGAGTCTGCTTCCATCGGGAGAGAAACAGTGCGAGAAAACGTCGACGGGAATGGTGTGGACCTTTGTCCCATCCAGTGTGTAAATTCCCACAGTGGACCGGCGAACAGCCACAAATCGGTCATCTGGAGAGAAAGCGATACTTCCATACCCATGATGACTCCATTTCTTGACGAGTCTGTACGGTTTCACGTCCCATACCTTGATGTCCCCATTCCAGCCGGCGCTGATGACCTTCGTGCCATCTCTCGTCATTGCAACTTTGCTAACCTTGTCGTGCATCATTGAAGGCCCCTCTTGCTCCCCATCTTCTACATTCCAGATCTCCACGGTTCCATTAAAAGAGCCAGTAACAATATATCTTCCATCGCCAGAATATGCGAGTGCTGCGATATGCATTGTATGTGTCGAAATCACTTGTTTTGGCGACAAGCCATAGTTGTCGAAGCCTGAGTGGTGAGGCCTGAGGGGCGACTCGGATATTTGACATGTCAGTGTTCTGGAGGTTGGTTGAGTTGTTCATTTGAGGTAAAAGACTAGTGGAGGGTAATAATGAAGACTCCTTCAATGAAGCTTGCACACGGCTTATAAGCACAGTCCGGCCACAATCCCACGATTCAGGATGATAGAGCAACAAGAATGATCAAATCAGCAATCAGGTCCGAGAAATCTATCGACGTGTCATATCATACAACGTCCAGGCTCCTAGTGTTCTGGGGGATGGTCGAGTTATTCATTTGAGGTATATGATGAAAAGACTGGTGGAGGGAAGTGATGAAGGCGGCGGCGGGTGGGCGCCGCCAAGACTCGGAGAAATGCGTACGAGCGGCTACCACATAAGCTCACACCCATGGACTCATGGCGATACAGCAACTCCCCCAAGCGCCCAGTTAATTGCATGCTAATGACTTCCCAGTTCGGCCCTTAGATATACTGATGAGCACCCAAGACAGATATCGTGCACCTACACTCCTTCAATTGAAGCACAGCATCACCATGACGGGGATCAGTTCTGAATTCTAGCAAAGCCTACAAAATTTTCTCAGTTTTCATGCCGTCTCTTGCGAGCTGAGGCATATATGCTCTCATCTGTGCTCCGTGCCCTAGTTTCAATACATGGTTTTGGGGTTGGTAGATCAGTATGGTTAGAGCACACAACCAAACTTTGTGAATTACCTTTTATTAGCTTGCCTGTCAACGTCAGAATTCTGCCCACCCTCGGTAATAGCCTGGCCGAGAGGGGATGATGACCCATCGACTTCAGAATCATCATATAATGGCCAGGACTTCATTGACTGATGCAGGGGTAGAGACAGTGGACAATCATCCAGGAATTGCTCAATACGGGTTATGATAATTTCTGTGGAGGGTCGTTCTGCCACTGATGACCAGCAAAGCTGGATCAAGTTCCAGTGCAAGTCGTCAATTTGACGGGACTCTGGCCGTCTCGGCCGGTCGCCTCTCGCCAACCGTAAGACGATAGCCGGCTCTTGCCGGATCTCTGACCATGGTTGTTTGCCGGACAACACCTCCATGAACGTCAGTATAAACCCGGCTTTCATGCTCAACGAACCGACCTGGACAGCGACACAGCCAAAAGAGTATATATCACTTTTAGGTGTGTGGTTGAAGGTGTCTTCAAAATTAATTTGTTCTGGTGCAATCCAGCGCAGGGCGCCAGGTCGTGCAGTGGACCTTTGGAGATATGAAAATGCTTCTGGAATATTCCCTACTAACGAAGCATATCCGAAGTCGGCTAGCCGCGCAGTGAAATCGGCATCAACAAGCACGTTGTTCTACCTGTTGATCAGAGACGGGCGCTCCAGGGGTAAGTCAAATGCTTGACTCACAGAGTTCAGGTCGCCGTGGACAATCGGAATACCATGCACTGATGTACATCATTCGTGACCCTCGATTTTAAGAACGTACGACAGTTACTCACAGTATCGCAGTCCGTTCACGACATCCAATAGCTATCGAGCACAATCAAAAGGGATGAGAGGGATCAATATCCAGGAAGCCACATACAAGCTGAAGTCTATGGCCAGTGTGTAAATGCTCGTTATATTTTGTTAAGAACTTGACCAGGGATTTGTTGGTCATCCACAATGAGACCAACGACATTGAATCCTGCATTCCAAATCCATATGCAATTCCTAGAAATGGGACGATGTTTCGGTGTTCGAGTCTCCTCCAAATACCGAGCTCCCGACGGAACATCTGTAAGGTCATTTATTTGTCAGATACAGAACACCAAACAGGATAGTACCTTGAGAGAACGTTTGCTTGTAGATTCTTTCTCTACCATTCTGAACCGAAGTGCCTTGACTGCAACCTGAGGGAAATGTCAAAAACAGGTGGAACCACCAATTGCCTGCGAACCTCCTTGGGCGAGCCATCGCGATACCAGCACCTATATACATCACCAAAGCCTCCACCAGTAACATAGCTATCATCGTTCTTGAAGATATACGGAGTGAGGTCCGGGGGTGGGGACCAATTAGTACTACATGAATTGTACAATCAAGTCAGAATATCACGATTTAAAGATGGGAACGACATACGTAAAGTCAAATCCTAGATGTATTGGAAGCTGTCCCACTTCCGAAGAACGGTACAAATTGGATGGTATGAAGGGGTCAAATGTGTACTGACCCTCTGTCTGAGTAAGTGAGACATCCGGGAAAATACTAGATCGCAAATCAGGCCGCTCAGCCACGACCGAACTCGGGGACTCCCTGAACGCATTCTCCAAACGCACACCCCCAGCAAATGAAGGATGTAAATCAAGTGCCGAGGAGGGGGTGATATGTTGTATACGAAAGAGTGATGGATCAAGAGCCAGTTCTAGATTTGGGTAAGGCTGTACGGGAGTGTAGGGTGGAGGTTGCTGAACGAAGAGCGATTGGGTGCGACGTGGTGCCTATGCAGTGAGTTGAAGGCTCAGATGAGTTCGAAGCACACTCGAGAACATACCTGCCACAGATATAGCTTTCCACCCCGCGTCGCCGATGCCACAGAATCCCCATGTGGAGAGAAGGAAACCACGGTCACGGAGTCGGGATGTTGTAGACATCCAATAGGAGCACCCGCGGTTGTACCCCAAAAGCGAACAGTTTTATCCAAAGATGCGCTCGCGAGTGTGAATCCATCTGGGGAAAGGGAGAGGGAGCTTATCAATTCAGTGTGGCCTATCCATGCATCTCCGATTTGTTGACCGGTGGCTGAATCCCAACGGCGAATCGTCTTATCAAATGAGCCAGAGAAAATTCTAGTGCTGTCGTGTGACCACAAAAGACTCTTGATGCCATTTCGATGTCCTCTGAGTGGACCAAGGATGCGAGTGCCAGTCGTGATGTCATGCACTGAAATGATGTCATACTTTCCGCATGCGAGCTTGGTGCCATCGGGAGAGAAGCAGAGCGAGAAGGCGCCGACATGAATTGTATTGACTTGCGTCCCTTTCAAAGTGTAAATTCCCACGGTGTCCCCGCCAACTGCCACAAATTGATCGTCTGGAGAGAGAGCGATACTTCCATACCCACAATGACTCCACTGGTTGACGAGTCTGTGCAATTCCACGTCCCATACCTCGACATCCCCACCCAAGCCAGCGCTGATGACCCTCGTGCCATCTCTCGTCACTGCAACTTCCTGAACAAAACTTCTACGCATCATTGAAGGTCCCTCTTCCTCCCCCTTTTCCACGTTCCAGATCTTCATAGTTCCGTTCAAAGAGCCTGTAACAACACGTCCTCCATCGCCAAAATATGCGAGCGCTTGGATACTATCCGTATGTGCCGAAATCAGTTGTTTTGGCGACGGGCCGCGGTCGTCGACTGCGTGGTGAGGTGCAATATTTGACACACCAGTGTTCTGGGGGATGGTCGAGCTATCCATTCGGGGTGTGTGGCGAGAGAAGATTAGTGGAGGGAGATGATGACGACTCCTTGAGGCCTGCACACAGCTTATAACTCGCACGGTCAACGAGGTAGACATGCGGCCGCAATCCCACGGCAATGCAACAGCTCTCCTAATTGCAGGTCCTGTTACTCAGGCGTATTCTACTTTTCAAGTGTTCGAAAGCTGACCTCTATACAATAATGTTACAACATACTTCCCCTTGAATCATGGGTCAGTCACATAGATATGGATACAATAAATCGATTGTCGGTATGGTTGTGATATGGTGATGGTGACCGCTGCAACGCGTGATATCGTCGGTGGCGATGTGAAGCGAAATGATACCCCAACAACAGGCTGCAGCGACAGTCTACTGACGCGGCGATGAATGAAATGCGGGGAGAAGGAAATGGTTGACATGCCGCCGACAATTTGCGACGACGGAAACTCACAAAGTTGGCAACGCACGAAGGTATAACTCGGGTACGAGCGCGAACGGGTTATCCAAGACCATTAATAGGTTAACCTTGGTCTTTTCGGGAACCACCTTCCCTGGCTTGCGCAGCAATGGCGAGAGCAAGCCCAAAAGGACGGTGGCCTGCTCGGCATCGGTGATGTGATATGCGATAGGACACCAATCTGACGTCGAGCAAGGGGACTGGATAGGTGTTGGTCGCCCTTGGTTCGCTCTACGAGTATTGAGGTTTTGAAGGAGAATCGAGAGATGCGGTTTCACAATGCGCTCCGCAACCACATCGTCCTCAGAGGAAAGAGCGAGTAGACAATCAACGATGTTAAAAACGTGCGTCAAAACAGCGGGTTTGACATTCGTGGCAACCAAGCAATCCAAGATTTTGGGCAGTACTCGATGGTCGTATTCGACCAAGTAATAGACGTATTCTGGTCGGGAAGCCCATAGATAGAGCACCTCAAGCAAGGCTGACGGTGCTTGAGCATTCTCTTGGTCGAGGAGAGTGATTCGTGGGGAAAAGATGGCGTCAAAGGACGCCTGAAGGTATGGCGAGTAATCGAAGGAGACGGGATTGCGGAAAAAGTCCGCGAGCCGCCGGAACCCAAGTTGTCGAATGGACCGCATCGTTTTCATGATCGAACCCTCGTCAGTGTCTATGTCAACTTCAGGACCATCCTCCCGACCCTCTTCTTCCTCTACTTGGACTTCATCAACGCCCGTTGCGGCTGGCACCCCAATCCGTTTCGACCCTCCTAATTGGGCTTGTGCGGCTGCAGTGAGGTTTAGGGTATTTCCAAGAAGAGCTGGCCAGTGCGGCACTATGTTCGGCCCGAGTTGCTTCAGCACTTCGCCCAAGAGATTCAAAAACCCGACTTGCTGCTTTAGAGATACACCCAAAGGAACTGCGTTCAACATAAATCTCTCGTCCTTCCACGCCCGACTACTCGACCCTATCGGTTTCAGCATCAGGTCAACAAGCAGTCCCAGCTCGTCCTCGGAACATGCAGCCAGAGTACTCAGCACTGCGGCCCTTCTATCCCCTCCTCTTGTACGACCTTTCTTCTCAAGCATGATGCCGAAGAGTAAACGAATCGTAGTGTCCACGAACATCGGTCGATCTGTGACATCCAATGAAGACAAGTCAAGATGTGCCAGTTCGTCTCGCCATAGCGTATCGTCCAGGAAATGTCGCAGTGTCTCCTCATGTCTTGCAAGACTGGGAGGCTTGTATGTGAAAACACAGTTGAGGGCTGCCGTTTGCAGTCCACGATCGGGGTGCGATAAAAGGGAACAGTAGAGCTTAAAGAGTGTTTCTGTTGAGTGGAGCGCTTTGGGGTTGGTGAATTTGCTGAATAATGTGAGCCATGCGTTCATCTTATAGCGGGGCAGACTTGAAACCGCATCATCACTGACGGCTATCGACAGGAAGAATGGAACGAGTTCGCGATTGTGTTTCTCAGCAAGCGATGCGCATTGTCCCATCGTCGATAGCAACTGTGTCTCGAACGAAACAGGATCGAAGCGATCAGAGGGTTTTTGATCCTAGCGAGAGAAGAATAAATATCCGTTGTAGAGCCAAACAGATGAGTACCACCTACAAGGATAATAGCTTTCCGGTCATGTTCTTCATCCAGCCAGCTCGATATCACGCTCCTAATCTTATGTGCAGCACCATCTCTCCATGTCCGCTCGTCTTCCCAGTGATCTTCATTCGTGCTTTGCTCCACATTCTCGGACAGCCACTCCGGAAGTCTACAAGTTTCCGACGCTCTGGTAATTGCTTGTAGTTCCTCAAAGAGGCATGCCCAAACCGAATCTCCGAATCGCTTCGCCAAAGATGAGAGCGCTTCAGCAGCAGGTGACCATAGTGGCCGTAAGTTGACCTTCAATTGAGCTAGGAAGGAGCGTTCAAACTCATTCGAATAGGTCAAGAAGATGAAAACTCACAAATCAACCACCTGATACAGAGGTCGGTGGCTAGTGGTTCACCATCCTTGATCACCTGTCCGATACGGCCGATGCGCAACACCCGTTCACGCACACCCTGTGCGTCCAGAGAAACTTCTTCTCCTTGCAAGCAACGTTTCAGTACGTCTTGCTCTCCTGGAGACGATTCGACCAGCTTCGAGGAAAGAATTTTAAGCGCACTGAGACGCAACGATCGCGAATGTGAACTAATGCACATCCGGAGGTGCAAGTATATCTCCGAGAAAGACGCGGCGGCTGATGCCAAAGGACTGGTGAGAAGCACCGTTATTGGCAGATCCTTTTTTCAAATAAAAGAAGTTATTTTACCTTGACTGTGCGAGGTTTGCGAAACCATTCAAGACACAATGAGACCACGACCACCGCCGCACGACCGTCCTGGTCCACTCCAACAGATCGACTTGTTGTCTCCACAATAAGTTCTGTGAATCTCCGAGAGTGTGCATGCATCTCTGCAAAACCCAAGCTGGGTTCGCATGGGACGCGCTCCACGACACCTCTGGATTTGGTGCATCAAGCATGCGTTGCACTATCCCCACCAGTAAGACCGGTGTCTTCTCCGCGTACATCGATAGTGACAGAAGGCTGCGTAACCCATGTACATCGTCTTGAGTGAGTTCCCAGCAGGATAGTCGTTCACAAAGCCACATGTCGACGGTGCGTCTCCATACAATGTCCACTTCCCCAAGTTTATCTGTATGAGCAAGGCTCGATAGTAGACGAAGAGTCTGCTTTGGCTCGGTGGCGAGGAGGTCAGGAGTGGACCTTAACAGGGCAGGGATGGCAACAAGCTTCCACCCTCCCCAAGACAGCTCGGCGAGTACGCCGAGAAGCGAACTTCCAAACTTTGGCATTTTAAGAGCATCCA
>JBBPUM010000253.1:0-21238 GCA_038094695.1 Chiua aff. virens
ATCTCCACAGCGTATTTTTCTCACGCTCCCTCGTACTATGATGCAGCATGGGCCACCCGTACACTGATCATGCGAGAACTAAAAGGCCTCGAAGATATCATCTGTATGTTCTCATCTCATAACTCCTGTCGCCGGATTCCCATGACATTATCGAGCTCATGGGCCGTGGTTCCCCATTTTCAGCACTTACCATTGTATCTCCCCACTTGGGCGAATTAGGATGGGCATTCGCCGACGTCGATGCGTTCCCCGGAGCAGAAGCTGACCCTCTCTACAATGCACGTTATCTTAAGGATCTCTACTTTAAAGCAGATCCGAACTATGGTGGCAGGTACGCTCATTTCTCAACTTGAACACAAGGTCAACAGCCATCCCCCTTCCATCAGGAGTCCCCCCTACCTTCTGATCTACACTACAGATACTCTGTCCCGGTTCTTTGGGACAAGAAAAAGCACACGATTGTTAACAATGAAAGCTCGGAAATAATCCGCATGTTCAATACAGCCTTCGACCATCTGCTTCCCCCTGAGAAGGTTGAAGTCAACCTTTACCCTGAGCACCATCGCAAGGAGATTGAAGAGATCAACGAGTGGGTGGATGATACGGTGAACAGTGCGCGCTTTTTACTTTTCCTCCCTCCCAGCCAATTTTAACTTTGACCTTGATTCTGATCGGTGCCCTTATAGAGGGCGTGTACAAGGCTGGGCTTGCCGGATCCCAAGAGGCGTACGAAAAAGCAGTGTATTCGCTCTTTGAGAGTCTCGATCGCCTTGAAAAGATGTTGACAGGAAAGGACTACCTTGTCGGTGATACTCTGACAGAGGCGGATGTCAGGCTCTTTGTCACTCTGGTGCCCCATTCTCAAGTTGTCTTGTGTATGGTGGTTCTCATGACACTTTGCAGATTCGGTTTGATCTAGTATATGTCGGAAACTTCAAGTGCAATTTGCGGATGATCCGAAGCGGTTATCCTGCTATACATACGTGAGATACCATTTCTCAACCATGTTATCATCGCCCAACGATCAATCTTGCCTCTATCGCACAGATGGTTACGAAAGCTCTACTGGAACAACAACGCGTTCAAGTCAACAACGGACTTCCAGCACATCAAAGCTCTCTATTATTCCCAGACTAAGGTGTGCCTTCGTGTTCTCACGCATGTTGAACGGCGACTCATCCCGCCATGATGGGTAGGTCAACCCGACGTGCATCATCCCTGTCGGGCCCATTCCAGACATCGAGCCACTCCAAGTCTGAATATGCATCAGTAGTAAGGTACGGATTGCGGCACCGTGCCATATAGCCTTACACGAATAGATTGTGTTGAGTGTCAATGTTGATGTCATTTAAGCCCTTGGGTCCAATAGTCAACCTGATTCGAAGTCACTTGCTACCATTCGAATTCTTTCAAACTCCCTCCCTTCATCTTGACTCGTTTCTACTTCTATGTTTTCCACCCTGTTCGTGTTTTCCGCTACCTCGTTTTCCTCGCCACTTGCAAATACGATCCGCGATATACCAGCAGCCCCACCGTCGGATAACGTCAGCAGGCCAAATCCAGAATCGATCCCACCTCCATGTCTGTATTTGTCATGTTCGTACATTTCCCGTATGCTGATGATGAATCGGGGCGCGAGCGTGAACGAGGGCACACATTCCACGATCATGAGTAACCATTGGTAATATGGTTCATCATTAGACGGAAACACTCCCCGCTGGCAGAATGATAATAAGCCGAGGGTATTCAGCAGCAGGAGGCTGTGACGAAGAAACCGTGTTTAATACATCTTCGACATTTGAATTGACAGGGAATGAAGATAGAAACATACCCAAGGAAGTAGGCAACGCCTTGCTTGACGAGCACATTGATGTATCGGTTGAGTTGCCATTGCTTTGTGGCACGGAACATTTGAATTGACTGCCTCACGAACCGGGCGATGGCAAGCATGCACAGTGTTACACTAAAGAGGATCTGTGCAGAGAATGTTGTTCGCTCTGAGATGTATGTATGCGACACTTCTGCCACTGTGCAATATGAGTATTCCAGTATCCGGCCAGTGCCCCCTGACAATTGGTTAATATAGTCTTGATGAACGTTGCCTACACGTACAGGTATAGTCCTTCGAGGCACTAAAAAAGGAATTGTTTACTGCGAGAGGAATAATCTCGATGAAAAACAAGATAAGAAGTACGACAAGAATCATTCTTGATTTATTGTACATCGCCCATACGCGCAGGATCATAATGACTATGATTCCATTTTAGTGTTCACTTTTTAATCAGAGCGACAGGACCACTCACAATCAGCCGCGCCATAAAAAAGAAGATACAACCATAGCCAGGTATTATACATCATTTTACCTTTAAACGTCTGTGAATGAGGCGGAGGGGGAGGTTGGCGGCCAGTGGACACTCACAACTGCTACATTTGAATAGGGAAGCAGATGATAAGCACAAGTATCAGAATCGAGCTAAATACGCACACCTGGATATACCATCATAATTCGAATCCGTGTCAACGCCTCCATAGGTATTTGATCTTCGACGAATCATACCTCTTTAGGACCAGGTATAAACGTGGTCCCATCTGACAAATGTAGTCAGAGTCAGTTCACCGAGTCTATATCTGCGAGTCTAACTTACAGAGAACATTGCAACTGACAAATTTGTCCTTCTGGTGAGTATCTAATACTGGTACACTGTAGCGAACAGAGGCTCACGCTAAAGCAAGTAGGCCGCAATAACGAACCTATGAGAGTATCACTAGAGCACACAGAATTAATGACTCAGGCGACTCAATACGCACGAGAATGAATAGCATCGACACCCAACTCCATGGTTTGCCCTATGGTTGTCATGTACCAAGGATGTATCAACAGCACGAACGGGTATGCGCTCACCCAGATGTGCTTCACCTTCATCGATTATCGATCACAATTTAGGGAACGTAAGTTACACGCAATCGCAAAGAAAGCAAGGAAACGCACCTCTCTTGGCAAAACTAGGACTGATGATCGCAAGCCACTAAGTCTGTGCCTCATTTCACATTGAACCAAAAGCAATGACTTACAATAATCATATATGACAGCAGTGAGTATGACGACTAGAAAAGAAACTGAGAGGCTAGTCTCTAGGAATGTAGAAGAGCATACGAGACACATAATTGTGCCACTGCATATCAGCGAGACTCGACTGCAGAGCAGAGAACATGATCTTGAATGGGCGTTGATCGAGAGATAGTGAGAAGCGCAGGACGTGGCTATTATCAGGTGCTGTGCTGTTCAGAGCGATGAGTTTATAGACTTCGGAATCCATTCTGTGACCTTATAAAACACCAATGTCACAGTGATGGGGCTGCAGTGATGTGCTTGCGGTAGCCTGCCGAGTAATAACCCTTATGAAACGGTTACTGCAAGTGATTACGAGTGGCAGAAATAACTTCTCGGCTTACCAAGGAGTAGCCTAAGCATCATACCAAATACTCTGTGGCAGTTTTCGGTATCAGATCTGACCAGTTTTAGACCCCTTTGTGATCATGCCACTTCAAGGGCTTGGAGGGATGTGTCGGTCTTTAGTCCTTAGCTGTTCATCATCGTTGCTCTACTCAACGCGATCTGACTTACAGCACGTTACCTTCGGGCCAGCCTATGTGGCTCAGCGAGCTCAACCTCCTACATCTTGTGCTAGCTGAATTTGACACCTATGACGACACACTGCATGGCAGCAAAGAGTGGAAATTTTGAAACCATAGTTGGGGCCAAACGCGTTCTCGCTGAGACCATGCTTCTTGACTGATATGACAGTGATATCAAAGGAGAGAATTGTTTTTCCAAATTACAATGCTTCACCGTCCAGGCCCGGGATTACGTGACTTGTGTGTACGTACTAATTATAAGTCAAGTGTGTTCCGTGTTTTGAACGGCTTCGGGTGGTCTTCAAGTTATAAGTTGTCTATGGCAACAACCGGAATAAGATCACACACCAAGCAGAGAACGAACGTCGCGACTTGAAAGGGTGTCCATGAGCGACATGTGTAATAATCCAGAGCAACGGCCAGGCACAGAGAGGGCAGTCGAACGAACGTTTCCGACCAGCATATAGATAGGGGGTTTCAAACAGCAGCACAGATTCTCAATGAAATTCAAGACTCGCGTTGAGATAGTATTAGGATGCAGTCCGACGTCGCGTCTTCAGTGGACCAGAAGTATATTCACGACGGCGGGCGCGACGAAAGGGTCCCGTGCTGTTAGGTTAAAGGTTCCAGTCGGAATTCGCGAAGATAATGATGACTTGTGAGCAGGGTATTTTGCGGAGAACCGGACTCATGCACACTTTCCAAATGTTTTCCGGTCGATCATCTTACTCCACACGACTTGCGAACATTGGATTGATAAATCAAACTCCGGACTTGGAGTTGATCCTGCTCCCAAGCCTGTCTTTCAAGTGATGTGACTACTTCGGACATCGTTTGAGTGCGTTCGTTCGTTCAAGTGATTGTACTAAGAGCCGTGTGTATGGTATGCTCTCTAGTATTCATGATCCATTTAGTCTCCTCTGTGCTATATAAACGACGTGTAAGACATGAGTTATCTCGCTTCCTGGGTTTGATTGCCAACGCGCGTCACTTGCTACTCATCATGTTCCGATGTTATGTTACAATGATAGTGAAGGAAAACGTGATAGGTCCTGGCCCAAGGGTCCCCTACCTTACATCCACTGTAGTGACCCCCTCCATCAACTTAGTCAACGACGTATTCTCGGGTATTCGCGTGATGATCAAGCCGTCAGTTGCGACGCGCCGATATTGCATACGTGTCACTCGCGCGAGTAACAATGCCCCAAATGGCTGCCATAGACGAGCAAGGAGACGTAGTGCACGAGTTGTATCGTCGGGCCGATCTGCCATACCACGCCTCCGAGAAAAATCCTGGTCGAGGAGAATAGAAATCCAGGGATGGATCAGGGATAGATCTTCCATCTCGGGGAGATTGTCTTTAGTCTTGATCTCCACGTCTCCAAGCAATGACGTTGTTGCACAATAAACGCGACAGCCTGTGTCTGAATTTGGTTCGACCAGTTTCATGTTGGTGACAGAAAAAATGACACCTGGGAGCTTGAGGCAACCGGAGTTGATGGACGACAGTGGAAGCCTGTCCAGAAGATGATAGAGCTGTATGATGAATGTAAGGTCTGATTCTGAAAAGGATGAACGTAGTGCGATGACGATGTCGTCCATCTCTGTAATATTCATGAGGCGTGGAATGTGTGACGGAACGACCTGGTTGTAAACCGTAAGGTCTGGTGGTAAGCAGCTGTCGTAGTCTCCTACAGGCCCGACCCAGGCAAGAATGGTAATGTCACGAGAACGCACTAAAATGTCCTCCAGAAGACGACCAACCGCTGTACACTTTCCTTCTCCGTACCTGATGAAAATATTGGCTTTGAAGATACCTAGCAGCGAATAGGCGCAGTCTTCTATGAGAGTTGTCTGGCGTTGCGAAGCTAAATAGAGCTTCTCGCGAACCCTGTCAAGGCCTGGCTGGAGTGCAAGTAGCTGCGCCGCGGAGACTTGAGAAGCTTGTTCCATTTCTTCGACGATAATAGATGACTCCTTGTGGTTGCACATATCCAACCCTAGGTAGGGCTTCCAGTCCTCCGTGTAGAACCGGACGGTCTCTGCAGCCACATATTCTTGGTAAGTCCATCCGCGCTTGTTCCACTCGCTCTGCCCAAGGTCACCACTCTTCTGGGACTGTGACCGGACTCCATGAAGGTGGACAAGGGTAAGCGCAGAGCCACGGTACCATGTGAACATGGCCACCAGCGATTCGTTCAGTATGACATTGTCCTTTTTGTCAATACAGCACGTATCTGACCATGCCCAGTGGAATCCGAGAGTGCGCGCGACTTTGCAAAACTTCAGAAGCTTCGTGGCCGGAGAGGATGGTTCGAGCTCATAGACAGTGACATCCCGGACCATCTGATATGAGGGTTCGCCTTGCTCCTCCCACCGATGTGACAGCATGACATATTTGTAGAACCGTTTCACCTCCTCCAGAATACGGGGGTCTTTGAGTGAGTCGGGAGTAGTTAATGAAGATCGAAGTTTATTGTAAATTGGGAGGCTCTTGAAGGCAGCAGCTTGCTCTGACTTTCCGTACAAGCAACCAGTGGCTGTATCAATAAGTACACGGGGTATGTTAATGATCGTCTCGTCGATGGCCTGTTGTATGGTGGACGTTATATCAAAGTAATTCTCGCGGAGTTCTATGATCGATACTGAGCTGAATCCAGTTCTAAGCGACATTTGAACTGACTTACTGCAAACATCTTTATCCGGAGATTTTTCCAGTTTGGCAAGCATCACACGAAACGCGTTGAAGGCCTTAGTATACTTCCCCGCTGCATGCCTCCGCTCGTAACCTCGATAACATGAAGGGTCCAGTCTGACCGCCTACATGTGGCGTTACTGAAACTGTCTCATGGCGTGAGGTCAAGCAGAGCATACCTCATCAGCATCACGTAATGCATCTTCCCACGAGCCCATCAAGACCCGTGCTTTGCAGCTTTGCTGCGTTTAGAAAGGTCTGAATACGGTCGGTAGGCTCGAGCGATAAGAGAATCGAGAATTTTGTGGCAGCTTGGCGATATGACTTAGCATCCATCGCAGTGTCCGTTACACACTGATTTTTGACTTGGTCTCTACCATCCACATGCTCGAGGTTGGCAAACCAGACCCTCACCGCCGAACAGCGTCTAGGCCTAGACACTCCTCCAACGGCCTGAAAGGCCTGCTCCACAATTCGGGTTCAGGGTGCACTTTCATTTCACTCCAGCTAAGGCGTCGCCGTCGACCCGAAGTTTCGCTAATCTTGTCCTGTTACACTGTTCGGTCGTTCACTAACCACCTTACCCCTCAGCCTGGGATGCAAACGAGGATGCAGACGATGCGACCCCTCGTTGTCGCATACCAGCGATCTGCATTCCCCCTCAGACGTGGACACATTCAAGAATTCCACTGGGGAGGTGGGAATGGGACGGTTCCTATGCCATTTTCTTCACACTAAGCACTTGACTCTCGCCCTGCAACATCATCCAGATCCGGATCGACTCCAAGGTGACGAGCTAGATGGCGGAGAGGATTCACCGACAGTGAGACCCTATTCAAGTTTGGCACAGCTATTCGCTGTCGTCAGGACTCTTATCTTCTGACTTAGCACTGTGGAGGTTGACGAGTGTATTGTAGCGCAAGATAGAAAGAATTGGCTTGACTCGGGTATGCGGGGTTCACCATCTCGACTCTCAAGACGGTGCTGAGATCGCTGAGTGAATCGGAGTCTGTATATCACACTGCGGAGTTGCATTCCGAGGATCGTTGGTGTTTCCTTGCAAGATACTGCCATGCAGCATCACGGTTTAATAAACGTGTTTACACCGTGCACCGTCTTTCCCATCCTCCTCTCATGACACATGCCCCGAAAGAACAAACGCACAGACAAGGCTGGTGCAAAGGCACAAGCAGGACGACACATAGACGAATTCGCAGAGGGTGACTCGCAGCATGACCTTGTGACAGATGCTTGTCCAGGCCGATGCCTTACCCTTGAGGAAGACGAAATGACCCGATGTAATCAACCGGCGATTGCGGGTTATCCTCATCCGAATCGCTGCAAAGTGCATCACGAACAGTACTACATTCTACTCAAGAAATACAAGGATGCACAGCAGATGGTTGACGACCTCAAACAGGAAGTCGACTTATCCTCAAAAGAGCAGATCAATTATTACACAGATTGGCGTGCAGCACTCGAGAAAGCGCATCCTGTACGTGAGTACCTAGAGGCAGTCCGCATCGAGAAGAGGGGGCGAGAGATCCACGAAAAGCGGTTTTTTCTAAAAGGCAAGTCTAGACGATTGATGTGGGCGTTGTGTTGATGAGAATATATTGCATATTCATAGTGAACGCTGGTCATAAGGCTCGCTTCAGTCTGCTTGAAGCCGAGATGATAAGAGCGATTGATATACTGGATACACTTCAGACACGCGCCTGCGAGCTATACAAGGACGCTCTGCCTGCTATGAAGGGTCTTGCGCTGTCAAAGGTTGAAGAAGTGTGGGAAGCGGAATCGCGCCGGACCAGTAAGGAACTAGTGGAATTTACCTGCAACCCAGACGTTTTCACCCAGGGGTCTCTCATGATGCCGCCTCTCATAGTGCCGATATCGGAAGTAGGAGATGAAGATTTAATCGATATATCATTACGAAAGTGAGCCTTGCATGAATGCTGTCCGAGGTCGTTTAATGCGATTGTTTTTGCAGGCAAAAGGAAAAGATGATCAGCGTCTTGAGGCCGCTGAATGGTCTTGAATCGTATATCGAAGTTGCCATAGAGGAAGGAAGTCTGGAACCACAAAATACAGAGCTCATGCGCACTTTACTGCAGAAGGAATTCTTGACCCACCAGCAGTTTGCCCGACGTATCATTTTCCATGAGCCGTCTCTTTTTATCAAATCACTAGAAAGGGTTTCCCTCGAGGATTTCCTCCTTAGTGACGACCTTTCTATGGAAGATCTCGCTAGGTTTCTCAATATGTTCCTGCAAACCACGGGTTTTCCTTTGAAATGGTTCAAAGACGCAGTTCTGGATGTACTCCCTGTGTCCCAGCATGGTACGGTTACTAACACGGGCGATATGGGTGAGTGGTAACTGCTCTATTTACGTAAGAGAATACTAATTCCTCCTGAAGCCCAGATTCCATTACTTGGAGGTTCCGTTGTTCATCACACTAAAACGCCTACCAATATTCCTAATGAAGTTTGGGGGGTACGTGCTAGTACCCGGTCTTCATTCATTTCTGATATGCTCGAACGCCTCTTAATAAATAGTTCCTCCTCAAGATGCTTCAACCACCGGCTCATTTGGAGAATCGATTCGTTTCTTTGTGCAACAACTTTGAGGATCTCGTTGGATTCCTTTCTTTCGCAGCCCTTGGCTTGGTGCCAAGCCCGAGTTTCTGTCAAAGTCGGCCCCAATTTGACCCCAATGATCCTGCTCTGTCACGCAGTCACCTTTCTCTTTCCGGAATTGTAGTCGCAGATATGGTGTCTACGGTCATGCCACCACAGCTGTGTAGGCCTTTTCCGACCACCTTGAGAGCGACACGACACGACTGTGTCGTTTGGGCCGAGGTTCAGATACGATCGTACATGTTCGGTGCGATGCGAAACGAACGAGATGGATTCGTGGAAGCATTTATACGCGAGCTCCGTGCGCGGCCAGACCTTTTCCAAGTTGTCCTTCGTTCCGACACGGCCCCTGGTTGCCAAGTCGAAATGTTCGGATCGGGTGTATCAAACAACGAGGCACTGCCTGCAATACGTGGGCATCAATTTGAGGTTCCGAGACCACCATCGCAAGCAGCGTCTGTACCGTCCGTACCACCATCTCTGAAAGACAACTGGGACGTGAAATGGTCTGCGCTGGACGTGCTATATGGATCGAGAGACCCGGGCGGCTCGGAACTCAAGTCTGGATATCTGAGCGAGACTGCACAGGCAGACGAAGGGCGGTTCTTTCGATTCAAGACATTTCTGGTGACGTACTTTGTCATCTTGGATACTACTCCGAACCGGGATCGATCGGTGTTGGCGCGGAACGTTGCATGGGCTGCATTGCGTGCAGGTGGGTATGCTGAGGGCGAGTACACGGTCCACAAGTATGTGATAGCAGCGGACAAACTAGTTGAAAAATGCGCCAAGGAACGGTTAGAGTGGGTTCCAGAGGAGATGAAGTGGAAAATACCGAGAATGCAAGATCAAATGAGTTGGTGTAGTATCATGTGAAGATGGGACGTTTGTAGATCGACTGGTCCTAACGCTTGATACTTACCTTTGTAACAACGATGCCGTTTTCTCCACTCTCAATGGATAATATGAGAACACTACTGGAACCAGTGTGTTGCCGCATCACACGACTTCAGAGGGGAAATCTGAGACTCATCATCATTGCAAGCGTTTGTTGCACCAGCGGCTTTTGACTTTGATGTGTCATCAGACCGCATGTCGTCTACCAGAAACCTTTACTTCCTGTGGATGCAGATATTTCAATTCACCAGATACGTGATGATCAAGCCCTTCTCGAGCCTCCACGGATCATTCGATTTTGAATACCACTCGTTCCTCCAAGCTGGGGAAATGATTCTTCTCTCCCCACTTCGCGTGAGTATCATTTTTGACTGCAGAATGTCAGCCTATGGAGGAAAGCGTGACCCGATCCCTTCGACAGACACGATTCAATGATTGTTCACCCTACGTGATCGGCTACTAATCGAGGCTACAGAGAGAAACACAGAGTTCTTTCTGGACAGTCGGCTGGCGTTGAACGGCTCTGATAATTGAGCCCGTTGACAGCTGGGAAACTTGGAACTTCTATCTGTAAGATCACGAGGGAGTTTTCTAGCGTATGCTAGGAGTCACTCCCCTAATCCCGGCGTGCGCTTCGTTCGATCTGATCGGATATGCTGTCACATGAAGGTAGCATTTCAGCATCCTGTCTGCCTTCTTTGAATCCAGGATTACGACAGCGACAAAATTACTTCCAAGGTGAATACCCCCCCGAAAAGAAGGCGGGATTCCTGGGATCTAGGAGAAGACCAATCATGCCACCGCTTCATGTGACATTCAAAGTAATTCATGTTGGAAGTTTCCCGCGTCGCTGAGGTGATGTCATAAAAATCCGGGTCGGATCTAGACAAACTTGAAGTATGGACTCATCGTAGGTAATTACGAGCGGCACTTGCAAAGTGACAGCTAGACAAGATAGCGTCGGATGTTACTCAATGCGTAAGCAGAACTTGATGTCAGACACCTAGTAGCCCCTAGCAACTTGAATTACTCTCTGGCTCAGTGTTACGATTGAGCCTCGATGGCTGTGCGTAGTATTGTCCTGAGTCTTGCTTTGTCATCTTCAAGTCTATTTGTCGTCTGCCTTCTTCTGTTCTCCTTTCTCTTTAACGTTGTACTTCTCATTTTCTAGGTACGATTCGTTGTATCCGACGCACGTAGTATTCATCAATCTCATTTTCTAGTCGTCAAAGCATTATTGTCGAGTCACCTGCTGCGATCTCTAGCGATCCTGACACTCAGGCTGTCGCTAGATCTGATCTCCCTCATCGTCTTCTCGATCACCACATCGACCCAACTCTCTTGTTTCTTTGTCCGTTAGTTTCCGGGAGACGTTTCAGACGCTCTACAATATCGGATACTCCACTCGTCGTGGCCACAGCGTAGATATCTACCAGTTGCTCCGCGCACTTGTAAATGGACAATCTCACGCCTGTAGATTCCCTGACTTTGGTACCATCATTCACTCGCTCATATTATTTTGCTGTTGTAGCGCACTTATTAGGAGTCATAGTGACGGTGTTCAGAGGGACGCTGAGGGAGATGTAGTATATAGCACTGCTTTCATGAGCCCGAGTAGTTTGAAGAATAGAACGATGGCAGAATTCCCAACGGAAATTGTTGAAGTACTATTATGAGTCAAGTTGGCTGATGTGAACCGGTCTTTCCAAGTGTATATAAACGAGCGAAAGCGTGTTGGCAGATGCAGTGATATATGCATATGTAGGAAAACATAGACGCACGCCGGGCTACTAGGGAATTACCGTTCTCTCATGACAATGGGGCATCATTTCTCAATCCACTTCAAGTCCACTGGTACGTACTCCAGCTTGTAAGTATGTGCAAATGGACGTCACTCGCTTGAGTGGAAAGATAGAAATGCGAAGCGGAGACCATCTAAAAGCTGAGTATCCTTTGAATCTTATGTCACGCTAGTCACGGTAGTGCAATCCATCACTTGTGGCTCCGATTTTTCGGGTACTATTTACTACAAAGTGATTCGGTGCAGATATCAATCCAGCTCAAATACAACTAGCATTCCCCCACTTTTTTCATAAAAGAACCATCAAGAGAAGCGGCATATATCGTACAAAGAAAAACCAGCGGTACAAATTTGTGTAGCAAACAACTGTATTGTGTACATACATTAATGACGGGCAAATGGTGCATATTAGAAAGAGAAACATACCGGGACGGTTTAGGAGCCATCAACTTTACGGAGCTGTGCAATGACTGAGTTGATCCAGCGGTGCTGGCCCGGCCTGATGGGGGTGTTGAAGTAATCCTGCCAGAAGATCTTGTAACCATTCTTCGGTTTCACAATGAGCGCATGGGAAGATCCACCGAAGTGGAACATTCCGAGCTGATCTCCAACATTGACGCGATCGTCTTGGTCGACGGTAACCTCGCAAGTGGACACCTCGGCCATTCCGATCGCGATGAAAGCGATGAGCTCGATTGGTGAGCTACTCTCTGGCTCTATGATGAACACGGCACGTGTGGCAGAGACGCTGAGCCAGGGTTGGGAACGAATAAGGGCACCGTGGGGGTCACCTGGCTCAAGGTCGGGGTCGTACTCGGGAGCACCATCGTCTGGCAGTACCGCATAATAAGTACCGGGGAATACCTTCTTCTCCAAGACTGTGCCATTGATAGGGCTGTGCCAGCGGTGGTAGTCCTGAGGACTAAGGAACGCCTGGTAAACTGAACCTCCCTCAAGCCTATGCGCATACCGGGCTAAGCTACCTTCAAGTTTACCGCCAAGAGAGTCCCACAAAGAGTATTTCTGACTCTTGAGCCAGAACGTATCATGAGTCTGCACATCTAAGACTGTGCGCAGAACTGTGCACTCGCAGGCGTTGTAGAGGAAGGAATCGTTACGGCTAGGTGTCTCGGGATCCGTCTGGACGGGGCGCACGCCTGATTTGAGCTCTCTGGTGAAGAAGGCGTCCCACGACTTGTAGTACGGGGATTGAGCGTAATCAGTGACGTAGGTGTCAAAGAATGACAACCTTCCGAGGCCCGACTCCAACACGGCAAGGCCTTCTGGACTGAGCCATCGCTGAAGTGAGGTATTAGAGGGTTGGCTCTTGAGGTATTCGCCCCAGCTATCCAACAAGCCCTTGAGTGCGGTGTTGAAACTAGGTTGAGTGAAGAGGCTGTAAGCGGCAGAGGTGTTGCTGAACAAGTCAAGGATAAGGTAGAGCGGTACGCCAATCGGCTCGCCGATTGTCTGCCCCCCGATTTCAGCTTTGTAGAAGTCGGGAGGTGTTTCGACGATCTCGTCCAGAAGATATAGGAACTGGTCGAAATTTGTTATTACGGCGCTCTGGTCCGCCCACTATGGTACGACGTTATTCATTTCAGTTTTGCAATACCCTTCGGGACTCAGGTTGCACTGTACCTTTTTATAATATTGGCCAACTTGATCAAGAGCTAGGTTGAAAAGCTGGATTTGTTCTGGGGAGATTTTATCGGCGAAGGCTTGGACGTTCGGCTTGTGTGGGGGTAGCTTCGAAACGTCATGTCCGAGAGCCCGGCCAATAAGGGCCCCAACCCATTTGTCGTGCGTCAAGTTGGTTTGAGGGACCCAAGCATGGTAGGTGGAGCGTTTAATGACGCCATCAGAGTGTTGAGAAGACATTGTATGGGAACAAGATAGAAAGTCGATCTCTTGGAGGCGGTATAACTGACAGGTATGGCTGCACAGAAAATCCTGCTTTTATACTCGGGATTGTTTGGACAAAACCAAAATTAAAGGGAGATCACGCTCCACGACGTAAACAACACAAATCACTTGCCAGGTTAATAATCATATACAATTCCTTGTCCATACGCATGGTGAAGTGGACCCCCGCCGTTCTCCACGGAATATGGAATCTTCTATAGATCTTCGATGCCGATGAGTGACATTCAAGGAAGTTTTGACATTGTACTGTGGATTGCAGGGGAAACGTTGGAGCGGGGTAGGCTGACAAGGTGGAGTGGCAGGGGTCTTTCTAGGCCGCATATAGCACCGTTCCTAGCGCATCCTCTATCATACTATCGATCCGTCCCTTGTGTCCCCTCTTCAGTGTGAAATGGGGTTGCTTCCGAGAACAATTCCATGATCGCCGCTTCGGCGGCGGAATAATAGGCCTGGACCTTCAGCGTTAAGTTTCTCAGGGCCCATGAGGCCAACTTGCCCCAAAATTGTCAATGTGCACTCCTACAATGGATTGCATCCAGATTACAGAAACTACCAATAGATCAAGCGGCATAGACTTACCACCAAATGAGGTGTAATTTTGGCGGAGATTATACAGAGCTCTCGGTGTCGTAACCTCAGCGAAAGAAAAGTATCAGTATCTTCATAATTTTCTCGAACGCGCCGGTACTGAGTTCAATGTCGCTACTTTGTCGGAGCCTCGATGAAGTATCAGTAATGCTTCAGGCACCCCTTTTTTGACCTAGGGTCGTTCATCGATTAGGGGTGAGTCTAGCCCCGGGTTCTCATGGGAAAATGACAGAATCGAGTGTGAGACCAAGAGTCTCTTGATCTACTGTATGATGACCTGCCGGACTCTGAATCCCCACCTAGGTAAACGTGTCATCCGAAGGATGATCAATGACTCCCTGATTCTGGCTTGAGCACAGCGCATTTCCGTTGGATTGTTCAGAGTTCTCTTGTTGCAGTACGCCAGCTGGACTCTGGAGCGGGAGGATGAGGCACAGTCCAGTGCCCAAATTATTTGATACCTACTCACCAGTGTCATGAGTCACCATACACATAACTTGAACCCAAGCTGTCAGCATCTTCAGTGAATATAAGATCCTACCGCCAGTGTTTGTTTGCTTTTCCATCGTCTGAAAAACGCAGGATCGCTGCTGGGGATGTTATTCTAATATTGTCCGAGTAACGCTCCCTACGTGATAAGTTGTAGTCGTGAGTAGCTGTTATGTAGTATGCGGGCGTAACTTGATGTGCAGAATTCGGATAGACCAACACATTCATACCGAAGTTTGAAGCTGAAACATTGATTCAACTTGATTGGACGAGCGCAAGTTGTTTATGTCTACTGAGACAAACAAACTCTATCTTCACGGGTTGCAGAGTACTTACATAAGTTCCTCCTCCTTGGCAGTACAGACCCAAACATTGGATTAAGGATTCACTCACAATTTCGATCCGGCAGACCGGAACGAACGTGTGTAGATTTCCAGCCTCTACTGGCAGAAGTCCAATTTTCACTTGGACTCACACGAAGAACGGATCTGAACGGTGATCAAGAACGAACCTGATACTGAATTCTTACTTAGCCTAATGGGGTTTGTCGCTACATCAGCAAGGACTTCCCATGAGTTCTGGGAAGTATACTCAGGCCGATGGACGGGAGTACTCAAACTAGTCACCAGAGGAACCATTCCGTAACAAGTAGTAATTACTTAGCAAAGAGCGACGACTCATGATATCTAATCTGTTGACCAGTGAAATCAAAGCAACCCGCGACCAATGTAGCTCCATCTGTGGCGAACATCTGGGCTTGTCATCTCCGGGGCAGCTGATTTGCAGCTGTCAACTGGGGTCTCTCAGGCTGCATTTCAAATTCAATTGAATGTGGGGAAGATCGGAGTTGTTGATCTACTGCGGAGTATAGCATTACGATCAACTCTCTCGACCACATAGATCGCCGCGCAACTATGTCGCATGGTTTCTAGCACCATTGCCGGGCTGGTCCGTTCAAGTTGAGGTTCCTCCTGCCTCACTAAATATAATTGATTTCCCCATCACGCCATCGATTCTGCCATTCATCAGTCATACGTTTCGACGGTTGGCCAGATTTTTCTATCTCTGGATCACCTTCATATTTCATAGAACGTTCCACGGAGCTTTCTTCATTCCGTGTGGGAAGGACCTAATTAACTCCGATTCGACCGTGTGACGTGCCAGTGATAGTGCTTCCTGGGGTCAGATGTTTTTCCACCGGGAAATCATAAGAGGTGTCTAGATCTTTGTTGTTCACCAAATGCATAAGGGACTTCACGCACACGGAACGACTTCCGAATCCATGCCAGCGTGATGCCGGATACTTAGCGAGCGCGTGATATGTTCGAAAAGTATCTGTCTCTCTGTAACTAATAAGAAACAATGAATGACAGCTTGCGTACTCCGATCGACTGCGCTAGTGTTTACCCACCATAGTACCTAATCATGTATTTTCAAGCTTTCATCATGGTACCGTCACAATAGCCTTCAGCCATCGACCGTCACAGCGATTGTGAGGGTGAAGCTCAATGAAAATGACAAGTCTCTTGAACTAGAACCAGGTGGGGGACGAAGACACAAGTTAACTCGGGACCCTGTCGTGCGGCTTATACGACACAATTCACTGTATTCGGCACAGTAGAGCTCGAGGCAAAGAGCGAGTAGGGAGCTCATGAAACATGATAAAGCACGTAGACACCCGAACCTATCTTGACGGTATGAGTGACGCATGACCATGAGTACCCCTTGAATGTTGGTAATATAAACCATCGTGGTACCATGTAACGAGGATTTGTTGATCCACTGCAATATGAGCGACGACTCCGCCGGCAAGCTGCTTTTATTGCACCTCGAGACATAGCGACTGCGAGCGGGAATCAGGAGATGGACTTCGTGAGCAAACTTGCTGAAGTGAACCCACCAGAGAGCGGTTTACGCAACTTCCGGGAGGCCCAAGGGAGTCGACGACAACGGAAGTAAGCGTGTCCCACTGCCACTGCCAAGGGAAAGACATAGTCCGAGCAATACAAGATGTGATCCTCGCAACCAGAGACTAGCTTACGACTCTTCAATTCGATCACCAATATTTGGGCCGCTTGTTGACAGCTGCACTGAACCTGAGGCGTGTAAGATAGTGGGTGCATAATCAGAGTCGACCTCAAACTACGAGTGGAATCCATTGCACCTCAAATCGACGAAAATACACGCAAACTTGTGCAGGGCGAGGGACACATCGTTGAAGGTGGGGTTACAGCGTTCGGAAACCAACGACATCGGAGTTTTCACACAGCGGGCGGTTCCGACGAGTCGGGTTCGAGATTCATTATAAAGTTTTCACCATTGCCTGGGGTCATAACAACAGCATCATTCGACAATCATACACCGCCGAACGACACGAGCGCACGGCGCGCATCGCCTGACGAACGCTGACAAGCAATGAGGCTCAAACCAGTCAGCGTGTCACGATACCTGATGAAGACTCACCTGGATACCCTTTAATGCGAACCGGAGACGATGGGAGAGGCCAGAGGATGGACTGTGCGACGACCGGTGAATGCCATGGCTCGAATGAAACAAAGACAAGACCGGAACGAACGAACACGCAAGCTGGGGCATCATACGAGCGGACTCGGAAAAAAAAAAAAGAGTCGGAATCGCTCACCCGGTCATACGATCGCACCGAGACCGACCCGGACGCCCGGAACGCGTTGTAATACAGCCCACAGGAACCACGGTCAGTGCAACGACAGCAGCAGGGCTCATTAGAAGTTGAGTAGAGCAGATTCTGCGCAAACGCACTACCCCGCTGCGACTTACCATATATGGACATCGCTCGAGCGTACTACGTGCGTACCCGTCGCGTACAACCGTTGGCTGTACTCACCATGGGCATAGTGTACCTCCTCCTTTATAAGTTTATCAGAGGTACACTTTATCTACATCTCTTTTCTACTTTTTTTTTTTTTGGCTCTCAGCGTTTTTTTTCTGCGGCGGCCTTTTTTGGCAACGACTTATTTTTATTTATTTTTTGTAGCAGATTACTTTTTTTTTTTTGTGGTGGAATAAATGTGCAGATATTCAGCCATAACGCATGAACAGATCAGCTCGCCTATCACGTATTGAAGCTGCCATAGTCTCGTTAATTCGTGGTGTTGTTGAAGTGCGTGATAGAACCATGCTATGTAAATTTTCAAGACCGTTTACTGCATAAGCGCCATTACTGTGTAAGTGAGAGAATAGCAAATCTCGAGGATACTTTGGAGCAGCTTCTCATGGAGCTCGCCGCCTTCTGTGACGGGACCAATACTTCCAGTCAATTTCTTCAAACCTGCGAGCGGAAAGCATCAGTGAGACTCCACATGCCCAGGGTCGCATTACCGATTCTTTCCAGCTGCTTTCCGTGCTCTCAGGTTGTACAAGTAACAGTAAGTAAGAAAGTAAACGACGTAATTGTGCACCGACTCCTGTAAGTTTGCCGTCGTCAATTGGACAAGAGTACTCAAGCGCCGCAGATTTTGCACATGGGTGTATCACAACACTCGAGGGAAAAGGAGACGGAGCGACAGAGACAAGTGATGTACTTTTCCTTGGCCCTTTTACTCCAACCAAACTAGTGTCACAGTGGACGAAAGATGTGTCACTCCGTGGCTCGGTAGACAAAGTCGTAGTGGATGCTGCCACGGTTTGTCTTACAGGATAGATTATAATGTCAGACGCTGATAATATGTTTGGTTGCACAGCTCTGTCATCGTCTGGACAAATTTGTTGGCCATCCTTCAGCTTGGTCGCTTCGAACTCCTCGACATTATATTCTTCGTTACAAAGTTGCCGAATTAGAGTGGGAAATGGGAGGTAGAAATTAAGAGAGGGGATTGGCTCTTCGGGACAGAAGACTGTTGAGTACAGGCGAAGGATGCGTGACGGCGGTCAACCGCGGTAGGTGGCGTAGTAGCGGTTCGAATTCGGTTCTAATGTATTACTAAGCTACAGGTAAATACGAGTACCGTGACGTTCGATCCCGCGCGCACATAACCCAACAAAGACCTTTATCCTTCCGTGGGTCTGTGTTCTTCTAGACTAGGTTTCTTTCGGGGACGTAGCGCTGCGGCCCAACAAATAACACTACGCGTGCGCTATATCTCCTTCCGTTAAGCACATTGTTGCCCGCGTGGGTGGTCCAGGGTGGAGCAGATGCGGCATCGA
Organism: Chiua aff. virens; assembly: GCA_038094695.1. Lineage (NCBI taxonomy): Eukaryota > Fungi > Basidiomycota > Agaricomycetes > Boletales > Boletaceae > Chiua > Chiua aff. virens. The sequence continues at coordinate 18,853 of JBBPUM010000253.1, forward strand.
CGCGAGGAGACGTCCATGAATCAGTTGATAGCAAGGATCACAGTAGTAGTTGTGAGGTAGGCGACCTTTGTGCTTATCATGAGTATGGACACTGTCCTCTCGACGATCCTCGTAACTTCATTGGTTACTACCTGCTCATCACCGTGTACCCATCCAGATACAACTGTGTTCAGACCAGCTGCTCGCGTGAATTGCGATCTAGTGTACAGGTCGATGGAGGACAACAAAATTGAGTGAGAGGTGCCGACTCGCGGTACACCGGACGGTGAGCATGTGCAGATTCTTAAGTGGTACTATGAAAATGATCTCCCTACTGTGTCATAATGGTCACCGGAGAGAACCTGTTCTGCATCACGATATGAAACGTATATACCAAGCATCTAGAACTTGAGAAACCTTCTCTCACCTAAAGAAGTGACTGTATGTAACCAAAATCTGAGAGATCACAGTCGCGATTCAAATCAAGATTTACTTGTTCAAGATCCGGTTGTTCATGCGTCGACAATAAAGAAATTAAGGTGGGCATGGAGTCTGGCCCCATCACCCCGGCATCTTGAGTCGATGACTCGGAAGCTGCAGTGGCCTCTTTGCGACTCCGTAGCTTCCGATTCAGAAGCATCGAGTCGGGAAGTACTAGTGGATCGAAACGGGGAGCCGATTTGGCAGATGAATATATGGATTCAGTGGACGGCAGCCCTTCTGCGATGACCATCGATGCAGGCCGCAGCTCTGAATCACGTAGGGACCCATCTGCCGGAGACAAAGCCCCAGAGCCTGGAGTAGACTGCTCCTCGGACCAGCCGCGGATGTACGAAGGGAAAGAGAGGTCTAGTGACCGTGGTAGAAACGTCTCTTCACGCGCGTCGTGGAAAACGGGATGCAACGACACATCCATTTTGAACTGTTCGAAGATACCTTCCGGTCAGCCGCGACCTCTCTTAGAAATGGAATAAATATGAGAGACGAGCCTTTGATTCGATCACTTCGAGTTTCTCCAAGATGTACCCTGCGCTACGGCCTTTACCTTGTTTGTGTCGGATCCATCTCACAAGGACCTTTTTGGCCTGAGCGGTATCGGTCCCGCAATGTGCGAGGACGGTGAGGACCTATTTTTTTTCATATCAGCACTGTGGTACGCAGGGTTGTTAAATCAGCACCTCGACGGTTGACTTTCCCCCTTGTAAGCCCAACGGATCAGCGAGCATCAGTGAGGCGCGTCGTCGTGATGCTCTTTCAACCTGCAATTTGGAGATATCCCAGTGACTTGACCACTTGTTTCAGATATGACAGCGCAATGCAACGACGTGGCATGTCACGGTGCGTAGTGTCGAATTTATCAGCTAGTGCCCCGCAACTCTCCCTGAAGTTCAGGTTCCCCGTCCGGATCCAATCAGTTTCTCTGTTGTTATGGAAATAATCTACCAGTGGAAACTGAGTACCTGCTCATGTTTCTCATGTTCGTCTTGACCCTTCGATTCAAAGGATGTTTGCTTGTGATAGGTAAAGCTATCATGGCCATAATAGGAAGGTTTATCTCAGTGTCTACGTAAATTTCCCGGATGACTTATGAAGTACTTTTAATTATGTAAGCACTGACACACCAGCATGATCCGCTGATGAGTTCGATGATTTTCTCATCCTTACTATTATACAACCACTCTATCTATGCGCACCTCAAGGAGGTTGCCATGACATCGCAAATCCCGTCATGCGGACAGCCTTCCCGATCGCTCATACTCTAGGTTCCGTTTTCTTGTCGTCACCATTCACGATATTTTTTATATCGCTGTCGACGCCGGCACGCCGACCATTCCTTTCACGCTCGAACAAGAAACGTACCCAGATAAACAAAATTCCACCCACAATCGCGACGGCCTAGGTGAACGTGTCGGTCACGCGGTCACGACGTCTGAGAGCACGACTTACTCCGCAAAAGAGCGCAGGCGCCCACCAAAGATAACGACTGGTCAAAAGGGCACCACAGATCGGGGAGCCTGGAACACATCATGATTGTCGGATGGGTATTGGCACCTTACGTTTCCGAGGCAACTCACCCACTAAACCACCAATACCTTTGTTTGCATCGAATAAAACAAACGTCAGAAGCGAGCCAAACAAGGATGGAAGCGAAGTAGACACACCAGTAATTGCAAAACCGACACCCATTCTTACCCTGAGGAAAAGTGGTATATCAGCTCTCTGAAACGGCAGCAGGACGGACCGATATAGACGACTCACCCAAGTTCTGCAGGGTCAGACGTCAACCCCAGCATGGGGGCCATCACACCGATATCTGCGACAGTTAGAGAATCGACTTTCAACCACGTTTGAAGAACGAGAAACGCGACGCTTACTCATTCCCGAGAAAAGCCCATACAACAACCCT
>JBBPUM010000254.1:0-21173 GCA_038094695.1 Chiua aff. virens
GTAGTTGTTCCAGAGAGTTTTGGGGGAAACGCTGACCAATAAGAACGGAGCGCGGAGGGTCAAATGAGGTGGTGAGGTGATCGACAGACACGCGGTTGTCGGGGCAAAGGGTTTCTGCAAGTCTAAGTCCAGGCGATGCACTCGCTCTTGGAGTTGTACTTTCTTCTGATGACAATGATCTCCAGACTGCGTCAGCTGCTGGCAGAGGGGAAAGGTGGGTAGACATACAGGAGGATGAGAAGAACGATACTGATCAGATAGAAGAGTCCAATGAGGGCGACAGTTCCAGCAAGGGCAAGCAAAGACAGGAAAGATCGAGTCAAGATGGTAGAAGTAAGGAGATTGGAGGCATTGTGGCGACGGCTCCAAATGCTGGCATCCAGGAAAATGGCGTGGCTCCAAGCGAGGGCAAATTCAAGTAAGAGAGGTCGAGACTGAGGTAGCTAAAACACTATGCTGACGGGATTCCATGGGGACAGGGCCGCTAATGCAAAAGTAGTCGAGATCGATGGCGGGCATTACACATTCCCAGCCGTATTCATGGCTGACGGGGAACACGTGTTGACCGATGGATACCAAAAGATTCGGTGCCAGCGAATTGAGGATGGGAAAGAGATGGGAAAATCAATGGATGCGGGGGATTGGGTCTACTCCATCGCAGTCTCGCGTGACGGCAGATGGGTTGTGTGTGGGGCGAGCGGAGGAATCGTGAGGGTGTTTGATGTGGAGAGTCGGATAGTGGCGAGGGAGTTGAAAGGACACGCAGCGAACGTGCCAGTGATTGTGGTGGATGTGTCCCCAGGTGGGACGAAAATCGTGTCAGGATCCATTGACCGGACTGCCCGGATCTGGTCTTTCTCGACGGGCGAGGAACTACGAAGGTTCAAACACGATGGTTCGGTGGCCGCCGCTAAATTTTCGCCAAACGGACTCAAATATCTCGCAACAGCGACGTGGGAACGCAAGTCGGTCCGAATCTACGACACTAAAAATGGCCAACTCCTCGCCGAGTTCAAGATCAATGTCGGTTCATTATTCAACCAGTCCGTCGCCTGGCATCATGACAACAAACATATGTTTGTTGCCTCAAAGGATGGCCACATTCACTATCTCGACACATCCACCAGGACTACACTCTCCAAGTGGCGCATTCACACCAAAGTTTACCCCGAGTGCATCGTCTTGACAAGTGGTGGCGCATACATTGCAGCTTCTGCGGGTCCATTTGTGTCTTTCTGGGATGCAGTGACACATGAGCAACTTGGACCTCTCATTGAACATGCCTCCCCTGTCCGGTCCTTGGCTCTATCTCAAAATCATGACATGGCGACCAGTGCAGGCAGCAGCATTATGATACAGGATCTGCAGAACCTTCTTCTCGCTCAGTGGGTTAATGTGAGTGCACTTCTTCAACACACTTGTGTAATAGCATTCTCATCACAAAAAAAGGACGCTCGCTTGCTTTACAATAGCCTCATGGACCTCCGAAATCGCTATGAGTTGCAGTCATGCCTGCTCCGACTCCTCAAAACTACTGGCCTCACTGTTCAACTGGACCGCCAGAAGCGTTCAGTTGCCGTAAAGACCAGCAAGCTTGGTGCTGTGTACCAGGAGCTCGTCCACTTTCCAGACGTGTCAAGCGAAATCCTCTCCACGCGACACGATCTCAAAACCTTCGAGGCTTTTGCCCACGTAAACCATCAACGGTACCAAGTCCAGATAAGGGATATCGCATCAGGTAGTGCACAAGGCCAACCTAAATCGCTTCCCATCCAACGCTTAGTTGCTGACTCGGGCATATGTGTCGAGAAAGTGCTCATCCGCACTCTCGACAACCTGAATCAAGACATCCAATGGACTTCAGCATCCATATCAACACATCTTATTCGCCATATCCATTCCTCTGGTGCCGAGGAACGATCGTCTGCGGCGCAGCGCGCCTCCACGTTTGTCCCTCAGCCTTTGGTGGATCGTTTACGGGCGATATCCCGTTACGGAGTTGCCTCCCATCTGCCACTCGCATTTCAGGCGTTCCTTACTTATCACGTACATTCAATCATTACCTTGTGGAGCACAGACACACGAACGGACAGGCTCCTCAAGGGGATGTATGAACGTATACAAAAATCAGGTAAGTTCTCGATGTTAACATATTATCGCATTACTAAGGGTACCGACAGAATCCGCTTCCTTCGCTGCTAGTTGGCGATCGCTAATGCACGCTAACATGGCTGACTGCACCGGCGACACCTCTGACGTCCTCGTGTCACGTATGATCCTAGGACTTGCCGACATCGCTGTCACAGCTGACTGTGCGGCTTCAACATCACATACTGTATCCATGCTGTCTCCGAAGTTTGGGAACGACATTTCGTCCATGGTAGCCACTGCCAAGAAACTCCGGAAAATGATTGGAGAAGCGGTCAACGCGGATTACAAGGCTGTCCTCGTTCATCCCCCACAGACGTTCGACGAGGCCTTCATGGTAGTAGATTCCGATCAAAGTTCGAGAATACCAATCGGAAGGGCAAAAGGAAAGAGGATTCTGTGTACCACGCGTTTGGGGTTGATAAAGGAACATAAGTCATCAAATCCGAGGCCAAGTACGAGCACTCTGACGAGGTCAATGGTGGTCAAGGCTTCAATTGTTCTGCAGGAAAGCAGCTAGTGATTTCTGTGTCTCCGAGTCATAGCTACATTCACATCTCTATAGTTTCATGTGTACGGACTAAATCAATGACGCTAGTACTTGTATGAGTTCTTGGTGCTGTAGCATAGTTATATTACATCGTTCTCAACTCGCTGGCATGGAAGTAAATCCATCGTGGCAGATCAGAAACATTGTCAAGCGTGACTCCGAAACCTCAGTGGTCTCTGTATGGCTTCAGGAACCTACATAGACCTGGGTGATTCCTCCAGAGGTAAAGAATTGCTTACAAACTTAGGGAACGAGATCCGCCGATTCCTATGGCGGCAACTCAGTGGCACACCAGTATTCGATGAAAGAATTAGCATCACTTGGCTTCGGGGTCACAGGAATATCTCGGACATACTCTCGAGAGTCGCGACTCGAGGTTGGCTCGACCGTGGCTCTCGTCTTCAGTACTCAGTAGTGGCAGGATCACGACGATGAATCCTTACCGAGCTAGATGTAGGTCTTTGGACTGGCTGTGTAGCCGGAACAACGATGGGATTGTATCTAAGTACTGCGTAGATACAATAAAGGAATGTGACTAGGGATGGGATCGTAGAGAAGGATTGGGCGGAAGCGCGCAGCGCTAACCGGCCTAGGACGGAAGACCTGTCGGGTGGGAAGGTGAGCTGCGTGGGCGGGTGGGAAACCGAACACGAATGGGAGCTCGCTGTATTGACGGGTCTTGCGCGCCCAGGGCCCCGGGAGGGAAGTGAGCTAGAGTGTGAGCAAAGATGAACCGTGTGGGCGGTGAATCTCGGGCGTGGTGGGTGGGGGCGACGAAGTCGAGGACGAGGGAGCCCGCGGTGCGAGAGGAAGCACGGCGGTGGCACGAAGAGAAAGTGAGTGCCGGGTAACTCCGCTCGTCCGAAGACTTAGCTCTGTGGCTGCGCTTTGCACCGCCACAGAGCGTCAACTTCAATAGGTAATACAATAGCACACTCAGCGTCGGCCGTATGGATTAGTGGTTAACTCTGGTCGTGGGCTACAGTAGATCTCGAGTTCGATTTCCGCTAAATGATTTATTTTCTTGCCTTGCAATGCCTTGCAAGGCTCGTTGGACAACCGGGGATCACAAGGCACATCTAGATCGACCTTGAAAAGGCTTGCTATGCCTTTCAAGATATAGCCAGCCCGAGACAGGCTGGCATGGCCTTGTATGGCTTTGTGGGAGTTGGACAAATTTGCTGATGAGGGACAAAACAATGCTCAGAGTTCCTTCGAAACGCGCGTACGGATCGTTGACCTCACCAGAACAGCCATTGCCACAAGAACGCTTCAAAAATAAAAATAAAAAAACCTTTCAAATAGCAACAAGGGTGCGCTTGTATTTCTCCTTATACTTCCGTCACGTCGTGACTGTTCTACTAGTACTCGTGGAGATCCTCGGTTGTTGAACCATCCAGCGGGTGTATCTAACATACATTCACGTTCCCAGCGCTCTTGCCGCTCATCCAAGGATTGGGTGGAATACCCAGGGCTGGGCTAAATGGCGTACTCACTCAACATAGACACTGTCTAGACACTTGAATCAAGTGATACCCCGAGGCAGTATACTCATATGGCAACATGAAGTTGTATCAAGGTCAGGTGTGAATGGTTTCTGGCGAGCGAGGCCACGTAGCCATCTGGCTATGCAGATGGGAAAAGGGTGGGTCATTGGACGATTATATTTGAGGTATGTGCTCCCTCTTCGATTGCACGTTGAGTTAATGTTTAGCGCAACTCTACACGACAACGTACCTAATTAAAATGCACAGCTCGATGACAAGTCAGTCTAATCATGATCAGGGAGGTTGAAGTTGAGGATTACATGTCGTATTGCCTGAACGTATTACGAGTCGGGGAAGTCGGGGTTTGCGATCCGGTGCGGGTGGAATACAGGTATATGACGGGTTCTTTTAAAAATTTCCTGAAAGCTCACTGGGAGGGAAGGATGCTGCAGGGCGCTATTAGGCCTTCTCAAGGTATGGTGCGCCATTGAAAATATACCACTGGATCAGAAGTCGGTCGAAGTTTGGGTGCATTCGAAGGGGACTATTGTCTTGACACGCATGCTGTCTCGGACATGCTCTGCGATGTCAGCGGGCAAGTTGGCGCCGAGTGGGTGGTTTAAGAGAACCAGCATTCGGAGGTGCTTGATACGACTTGGATCAGAAAGCTTCCTATCCTTGCCTGTCGGAATACTTGATACTGAACCAACAGATGTTCGCCTGCATGTTCGTTTTATCGAACTGCATCTGTACATCCTATATATCCTCGCTGTTGACTGATGACATCTTTCCGGCAAAATTAGCGACACATTGACCCGATGGAGTATATTCAATTTGTTTCGGGTGAGTTCTAGGTCCGACCTATTTCGTGTTGGTACTGACGTTCCTCTGTTTTTCAGCTTTAGTTTGTCCGGCTTGGGTGTGATGAGATGAGACACTTAATGAACCCGCTTCAAGAACGAGACGAAATTCGTGGCTCGACATAGTATAATGGAATGCAAATGTGCAGCCAAGGTAGGCCAATAACGCCCGTTGTCCAATGAGTAGACTGATTCGATGTATGGGCCTAACGCATACTTTGGTTGCAGTTAGTAATCATTCACGTATTTCTTTCTAGATTCTACTGCGGCAGGCTCTCTCCGAGGAATATTGCACTCGGATATGACAAATTGCACTGCCGTTGTTCTCATCGTGACCAAGCTAACGCGGGACCGATCTCAATCACCGACCTTACGGAATGTTCCAATGAGTCAGTCAGATGGATTGCTGACGACATCCAGTCAGCCGTACTGACGCGTACGACTGCCGCCTCCGTTCACACACGTCCCTGCATTTAAATACCGGGGCACTTAAAAACGAAACTAAGCCTCAGTAAACTTTCAGCCCTGTCGAACAGTATGCCAGAGAAAATTACTTACTATCACGATGCTCTCAAGGTGTGTATTAGATTGTTATTTAAGATTGTGGCCATCTGACCTTTCTCATTAGATATCACCTTTCTGCCACAGGGTGGGTTACCTTCGAAGGCCAAATTTGCAATGATCATGACTGAATTGTTGCGACTTGGTAGGTTGAAATCGCATTGCTAGAAGCCGGTGCATCGTACACAGCACTTGGTTTCGACCTCTCCAACAAACCTGCGTGGTTTGCTCAAGTCAATCCCTTCACAGGAAAGGTAAGCCAGACGATGCATTGTCCAGACAACATACTTCCCTACCTCATCATGACATCACTAATACTCACTGTGATGCAGGTTCCCGCACTCACCTACGGAGGGCCCAACGTCCCGCCCGAAGAACCGTCCCCATTGTCATCCAAGCTAACTGAATCCTACGTTCTGCTCGAGTTCCTTGCTGATATATTCCCCAATTCTAACCTCCTTCCGTCGTCGACCGACCCGACTGCACGCGCACGCGTGCGGTTTTTCATGGATGTCGCCGTGCGTGCCGTGGAGGCACCGATGATCGAAGTGATTCGAGGCAGTCACTCTGTAGACAAAGTCGTGGAAGGTCTAGAAAAGATTCAGGCTTTGCTGCCGGATCCGGATGCTGTCGATGGAGGAGAGTTCGCGATCGGAAAGGACTTTACCAATGCGGATTGTGCTTTCGTACCACTTCTGGGTATTATCATAACCGTTGGCAAGACCGATCTCGGGAGATTCCAGCCTGGACTGGGAAAGAAGCTCGCAGAGGCGTTGGCTGGAGACAAATTTGAAAGATTGAGGAGGTACAAGAAAGCGGTGTGGGCAAGGGAGAGCGTAAAGAAGGCAGTAGATCTCGTGAGTTTCACTTGTATTACCCTGATCCCCCAGGCTTTGGCTAAACGATGTGTTCACCCGTTAGGATCGCATCGAGATCAATTGGAGGGCAAGGTTCTCTCGATAGTAAAGCACAAGTGTTGCCTTGGCATGATCACTGTATTTTTAAAGGTCGTATGATTTTTCGGTGGGATCAGGAAGGATCGAGTTTGGCGCGGGTGTTTCTGTGTTTTAGGATACTGCTGAAGTCAGTTCCGCGAACGGTGCGAGGCATAATCACCCTGTTATGCGTATGAGCAATACGTTAGTGCTAAGATCATACTCTGTGACTGTCTGGAGGTCATATTCCGGAAAGTAAAGGCTTGACAAGTTCTAAAGACTTTCCGAGGCCTTCGAGGGGCAGATACTCAGGGAACAATGTGATGAACTGATCGGAGGCATTGAGATACTGAGTAATAATAGATCGCAGCGCCTCCTTGTGTGTGGCGGAACTTCCGCTATGCCCGAACACGCAAAGTATTATGTATCCAGTAAATTATGCACTCGTAGTGGCAGGTCGATCAGATTGTATCATAAGGACCGTCTTTGCTAAATAATTAACCTGACTGGGGCGAGGTGGCAGCACCTTTTCAACGCCAGCTTTAATTTTGATACCCACACCCTCCTAACGCACGCAATACTTTTGACTGCCCAACCAGCGGTCGCCACTGTCTGGACCGTGCGATAAATCGAGTTTCCGATTTGGTCAGATACCTTTTTAACTTTTTAAGGTATCGACACTTGCGAATGTAGATGACTGGTAACCCTAGACGTCTACTAGATGACGCGCCTGTGATATTTATCCACCAGTTATATCGTGTCTAAGTACAAAGCTACTGCTTGTTTGTTTTCTAATTGATTTTAGTTGTTAATAATTCTCTAAGCTACATCCGCACCGTTGTCCTCAAACGCCCTCCCTTCCATCTGTATATCCTCTTGCTCCCCCTTGAACCCCTCGTCCTTCTCAACGTCCGAGTCTGCAAATGCAATCGCCGTCATGCTAGTGGCCCAAACGGACTCTTTCGACACCCCAAACCCAGTATCGATCTCACTTGCGTCGCCGCTGTGTCCCAATTGGACGTTACGAGCGTAAAGCTCTCGAATGTTCGTGATAAATCGAGGTGGTAGAGTGACCAAAGTAATGTATACCACTGCTAGCGGAAGTAGCTCCCCCCATCCCTGCGATGGGAATTCTTGCAAGAGGGAGAGTACCGCAAGAATGTTATACGCCAGCATGCTATAATATCGTGGTTTGTTAGTAACGGCTTGCTCACACAGTGGAGCACAAAGCAGCACAGAGTAGAGGGATGCACTTGTAAAAACATGAAGACGCACGTGAAAAAGTACAGGATGCCTTCCTTGAGGAAGAGGGTTATATACCTATTCCATTGCCACCCCCTTCTCACCCTCTGCATTTTCAATGACACTATTGTGAGCTTGATGATCAGGTGCAGAGAGAGTAATGCACTGAGGATGAGTTGAGCGATGCTGCTAACCAGATTCCAATTTTGAGTGAGGGAGACAGTGCAATATGAATCATCCAGTATTCGAACGTCAGTCGCTGTCCAAGCAGGAAATGATAGTTAGGCTTCGGTCACTAAGTCACATAGCAACTCGGCGCGGTGAACACATACCTATAAGCTTGTTTGGAATACTGTAGATAATGCATGTAACGACACTAAAGCTAAGTCCCACGACGTAGGGTATGAGGTGGAGACCAATAATCCACCTCGATTGAGAATAAATTGCCCACACCCGCAAAATCATCACCACTGTAGTACAGTCATACACCTTTTCCAGGACTGAGTGCATGTGACTCACAATCTGCTGCACCGATGAAAGGAACGAAGATCCAATAACTGAAAACATATCCAATATAACCTAGAAAGATGATTGATATGAATGGATGTAGAGATGAACTGAAAATATGCATACAACTGTTGTTGCTTAGAAGGGCAAGTCATCACATGAAGAATGCAAAACTCACAACTGTGAGGTTAGAGTACATTGAGTAAAAAAAATGACAGTAAGTTCAAAAAAATCACCTCATCAGATCCAGTAAAGAAGGTGCTTCCAACTTCAAGGAGTTATATTCAGCTCGCCTCACTACAATTTATAAAACTCCAGGCGTACCTAGGGCATAAAAACTAGTACGCGACTCAGATTATCATTATACACACATTCAGACGACAGTAGACCTACGCGACGTAGACAATGCCAATGTAACGGACCTGTCGCAGTGATCGGCTCATTCGATGCTAAAAAATAGTAGAATACGCACGAGAAAGAACAAGGCAGAGACAAGAGAAAAGTGCCGTTTCTATTATCATGTCAGTATCGTGTCACTTGTTTGAAAGGATAGTAAACGCGTACCCAAATGTAATCTATCTAAGTTGTGTCAGGCATAAGGACAAGATGAGCGTTTGCCACAGTACCTCCTTCGGCAGTGTGAGGACTGATGGCGCGATGGTGAGGTCGTTCATGGAAACCAGATAAAATTTGAAGCGGCCATGTTTGATGAGCGTATCACTCACCATAATCATATCCGACGACAGTCAGTATAACAACTGCATTCGCTATCAGATCAAGCAACCACGAATAATTGGAATGACAGCACGGGTTATGTAGTTATTCTGCTGGATGCTTGTCAAATCGGATTGCAGGGTTGAGCTCATGGTTCTGATATCCGAGAGTGTACTTATAAGAATACCAATGCAATATCACCTTCGCGATGAAAGTGGCCGAACGTTGAGGAATTCCTCGAAAGCGCTGACAGATGGAAGAAGACGGGGGTGAAGAAGAAAACCATTGCCAATATCGTGGCGGAACATTCTTTGTCTGGCGGCGATGCATGGGTTACCTGGTTTCCCAAAAATGGTGTGCACAGCCGAACAACGGCCGCGGCGACACAGAATCAATATAACAGTATATAGTACCGGAGTACGCGAGTACGTGAGTAACTGATATTTATGACAAGTAACCATTTAGGAGCGTTGAATTAAGGGAGGCGACAAAGCTGGCACCGCCCTTATTTGCACGCTGTCGCGCTTGGAGGTGCGATTCACAGTTTCGAAGCAAAATGGGGTTGCAGGATGGGATTAGGATAAGTACCATTAACAATACAAATCGACAGATGCATACCATAATCTCAGAAGTCGCCATTTTCGATGATGACCGATCCGGTGGCTTTCATGAACGCCGAGCCTCATTTCCGCTCCTTGTTCTACTCCCATCAATTCACTGATGAAACTGATCACTAAAGGTAGAATAGCGCGGGGAATAGGGATGGCGGTCTCTGGGAAAGGAGTTTGTTATTGTCCCGTCGCCGATTCAACTTTAAGGAGGCATAGGTGATACTAGCAAAACCGGGGTTCCAGTCTTCTAACTCTATGTAACTTCTGAACGAACAGGATACAACAGTCTGAGCCAGGCAACCTACGAAGTTATCTCCTTACCGCACACTTCCCAGTCTTCCGTGCAGGTTGATGATAATTATTATTAGTCTGTCAAAAAGGAAAAGTCGGTTTCATGAAAGCGGCATCATGATTAATATTCTGACACCCTCCAAAGACCTTGTATGGTGAGAATTCGTAAGATGTTGCAGAGTACTAGTGCAGAGTATGCTTTTCCCTCGAACAGACAGTAAGAATACCTGAACAACATCAAACAACTATGCGAGGTCGAAAAAGTCCACTTATCGCTTTTTGACCAAAGTGAACCAAACACCATTATTGCATCAGGTACTATCCAAGTTGATCGGAGCTTCAAGTGACCGCGATCCGGTGGAGAGAGCGAGGACAACCGGAAGTTATACTTTCCATGAAGGCCAGTGGAACCCAACGAATTACGCCGGACCGCGCCGAAAAGCCCGAGGTCAAGTCTTTCTGATCAGAGTGACTCTGAGTGAGTGACTCGATGGAGAGGGGCGAGGTGGGGACCTGCAGGTGCGAGTGGTGCGGTACCGACTGCATCAGGGAAAAGTCAGGAGCGTGATAACCCCATCTATAGCGTTGCAAGGGTTTATAATCGATGTCCTACTTCTTAAAAATTGGATTATAAGGGATTATAATGGATTAGCACGCTCCTGATTTTTCCGTGATGTGACTACGACACGAAGCCGCCAGCCACTGCGCCAGGACCCCAGGCACCGCTCAGCACCGCTCTTCGCCAATCAAGGTCCTGGCCGCCCACAGGGTACACGGATTTTCTGGAAAGTATTTGTTTTGGCCGAAGAAGTAGTTAAGCTATTGTCCTCAAGTGCCCTCGTATTGCGTGCCAGTTTCTTGAAGGGGGTAACATTCATTTTAGTACCAGAAGTTTGGTCCGGAACACTGGCACGGGTCAGTGATACTTCACCTTATGTAGGTGGAAGATTTGACCAACCAGAGTTGAGTTACTAATTTGCACATACCATTCCACCAGGTAGCCCCTCGATTTCTCTTCTCATCTTGACAGCCCAACTATAGATCCGTCAACTACTCTAAGTCTGGCGCTGGATCCAAGCATGCGAGACGCAGGTTTAGTCACAAGAAGGGCCCATTTAATGTGATGTTGAATGAAGCCAGGCTACTGACGCTCACATTTGGGCGATGGCCAGCGAAGAATTTCGCGTGGCCCAGGACTTGCCGATATCACAACATATGTCACAGCTCATGTATGCGTTCAATGGTTCCAACTTGAATGGATACGTGTAGCACCTTCAGGGCTGTCCGCATTCGCACTGGCCCATCCTCTCTGGCTCTCATCCTAGGCCTTGTCCACATCATTTCGAGTTGGTAGACTATGTATAAGGGATGCCCCTTCGACCATGCGATTATGCAACAGTGTGTCATGCTCAACTTGAAGGTAGTAGGTGAGAGAGATAGAATTGAAAATATGTTTGTCAGTGATAATCAGATAGATAGTGTGGCGTCAAAGGGGGCTGATGTGAAATCTGAACATGATAGTATGATGGGTGCAATTCCTGGGCATAGACATGCATGTGTATACCATGAGTTCAGAATCTTCAGATTTCGTTGGCAAGTGGCATTCAGTAAACGCTGGGAAGCAAATTTGAAGCTCTGACGCCGGAGTGCAAAGTTACTGCCAGACTGCCAGCAGGATGTGCACGCAATGTTGAGATCGTTCGATAATAAGACAGGCTACTAGTAGAGTGTGACATTCTGGTATTACTATTTGCTCACTGGTTTGGTTGGTAGCTGTGATGTTGACTTGGAGAGCATCCTGTTTGTTGGCAAATGCACACTATCCCAGTGGGAGATTAATCAACCAAACCCTAGCAATGGGGCTGGCAGAAGCAGCATATAAAAATTAAACTAGGTAGTACTTGTGATTGGTGGCCTAGGGCCAGGTACATCAGTGCAGACTTAGCAGAGCCACCTGGGGGCCACACTATGGATCCCAAGAGGCACTCCAGAATCCAGATGACCTTCTGCAGACTCCTTCTATGACACTGCCAGTGATGATGCTGATGTTAAATTTGTACATAGACAGTGATAGACTTGATCAATGGGGGTAGGACCAAGAAGCACAACTTAGGAGTCAGAATCCGAGTCCCAAGATCTGTTTATGCAAGTCAGTAATACAACATTCCATTACCATGCTGGCTGTGTTTTGCATCTTCAAGTTATCTCCACCCATAGTTGTGACAAGTGGGTATGTATAAACCTCCTCCATTTCTGTTATGTAATATTCTTTGCCTTGTTTAGTTTTGACAGTGTACCTACAAGTGATCCAGTTATCTTCAAATCAAACCAATGCCAGTGTTTTGCTTGAAATATTTCCTAATACTCTGAATAATCAGCCTGAGTGATGGAGGCAAAGTGGATGTGGTGTTCACATCAAGATGACAACCATCATGCTACATATACATTACTTATGGCACAAGTGATCAGGAAGGATTGTCCCCATTGAAGCTAAGGATAGGATCATATTTTGAGAAAAAGTGAGTGAAGGGAAGCACGGCGTTGATTTCAGGTACAAGTAAAAATGCAACAATACCAATGACAATGATATTTTTATGCACAACTTCAGCATTACACCACCAATGACAAAGGTGTGAGAACCCCATAACAGGATGGGGATAGAAAGACGCACTTAAGTGAACAAGCGCTGAGGTCACAATAGAAATAAGGGACACGTGTACGTGCTGTACAGTTGCAACTTGACGTCTTACTTTTACCTCTTTTTCCACCTTCGTCTTTTGATCTTGTCTTGGGCCTAACGGTCTGAGATTCTTCCGATCATATCGACCTGTGAGAAAGAGCTTGAGATGTCTTCAAAATCAGTTGCTTCTTCCGTTTCAAGGACCCCTGCAAAGGGAGCATCCTCCGTTAGTGAGGAGGCTTCGTCAGCCAAAAAGACGGGTGACGCTGAGCAGCCTGACGGCTCACAACCTGATTTGTCCTTGTCGGAGCTCTCTGTCTTCGACATACTCAACCGCATCAGGCGGCGCTTGTTCATCGCTCGTGCCGCCTTAGTTGAGCACATCCTGTTGGGCACAAAGGACGAAAATGGTGACTTCAACTATGTGGAACTGGATGTACTGTTCCACTCGAGCATCTTGAAGAGGGTCATGACTCTCTTCAACAAGGGAGAGGCCAAGCTGAAACACGTGAAGGTCTCTATGTTCATTTACATCTTACAGCTTCTCAATGACGGTCAGTCTACCGCCGCTCTTGCCCTTGGGGAGCGTCATGTGGCTCGACTCAATCATGAGGAGAAGCGCCTTGCAAGGAAACGCTCTCGCGCGGCCAAGCGAGAAAGGCAGAGGGAGGCTGAAAAACGCATTCCTGCCACTACCGAGGCACCCGTCGTCAAGACAGATCATGGGAAAAAATGCCTCATCTGTGGACGGCTGTTTAACAGTCGTAAAACCTATCGCCGCCATGCTTGCGTGACCAAGGTGAGGAAGGGTAAAGTGATAGATGGTGTGGCGTCCTTCTTGGAAGCTGCGCTTGAGTCGGTAGCTGAAAAAGCTGCTGTCCCTGAACCCTCCCCTGCCACACTCTGCGACACCTCCCCCGGTAACTGTCCCGTCGGGGGGAAGTGCCTGCTCCCACCCGGCCTATGAGAGGTGTGACTCTTGTTGGCTTCGTGAGTGGCTAGCGGGCAACTCTGAACCCATATGTGAGCATTGCGACGCGAAGGCTACGCACGCCCTGGTACATGCGTATCGGGATGATGCAACGTATCCTAAGTGTAGCGCTCATGTTCGGAACAGAGGAGAGGTGTTACTGCCGTTCTGAGCGGCGGGGGGGGCCCTGGCCCTTGACCCCCTTTGTGGAGATATAGGAGATCGGGATTTAATGTAGTCTCCTGTTAAGATAAAATTCATCGGGGGAGGGGTGGTGGCGAGCACCTCTTAAAAGCGGACTTCCTAGTCCAAATCCCTGTACTCCTGCCCATAGTCCTAGTATTTTCTCGTTTATTCTTCCTCGGCATTTCTGTTTAAATCTATTTACTGACTAGTACTACTCCTGCTGTTCTGTTTGCTCCCTCCGGTCCTCTCCCCTTTATACTAGTACTTTCCTTCTCTGTTTGTTTTCTGTTTCATTTCTTAGCGACATCTATGCCAATGTCATAATCTGCTTTGTTCTACCTCACCCGACGACAACGTGCCGAGGACCTAGTACACCTCGGGCTTACTAGGCCTCACCCTCCACCTTGTCGCCTCCTTCCGTCACGGTGCCATCCCACCGACGACGTGACCTCATTTATTTCCACTCATTTGGGTGTGGCTGGCCCACGGGCCAATGCTCGGCATCCTGCAGTCAACAACTTTGCGCCATGACCGCGCTCGATGAATGTTCCATTTCAAGTTAGAGTATTCTACACATACACATCCTTCGATAAACCTTGGGAGCTGAGAAAATTCGACAACGCATGAACAAGGAGGCCTGGTTCTGCTTAACCACGCCTGAAACTCATGCGAGCAGCTATACGGATGGGTTGGGCGCCTTTTGAACACGTGCATAACGGTTACACGGGGCGTGCGAATGATTCTGAGATGGTAGACGGGATAATCATCTATTTTACGTCTACCATCGTAATGTCTTTCATTAAGTCGGTCAGTGATGTATCTTCGCGGATTTGGGCCTTGATAAAGCTATCCGTCGATACTCTACGCGTGACACTTGCATGAGCAACAACGCGCCAAACGACTGCCGCAGACAAACGACGAGGCGGAGTACACGGATGGTATCAGCACCATCATTGTCTCCAGGGAAGTCCTGATTGAGGAGCGCGCAGGTCCACGGATAGAACAATATGAGACGTATCGTCCCAAGCCTTGAAAGATTCTTTTCGGCCTTGATTAGTACCTCCCCAAGTGCAGACGTTTTTGCGCGGTGAACATGCAAGTCGTTCTCCGACCCTAATTTACCGTATGACCGGGAAAGCAAAGCCAGGGAGTTGAAGGCGACCACAATTGAGGGAAGGTAAAGGAAGTTTATTGAGCTGGTGAAAGAGCTGTGCCATTGATGAGAGTTCCGACTGAGATAAGGATGATTGCAAGGTATTGACGATCTCGTTCATCTCCGTAGTCTTAATGGGATGCGGAATGTGCGGCGGGATGAGTTAGTCGTAGATCGTGAGGTCCGGCGGCAGGCAACTGTTGTAGCTTCCCATAGGTCCAGTCCAAGCGAGGATAGAGACATCACCCGAAGTAGTCAGAATGTACTCCAAAAGACGACCAAGCGCTGTACACTTGCCCTACCCATATCTTATCTGGATGGTGGCATTGAAGATACCTAGCAGTGAATATGCAGCATCCTCCGCCAAAGTGGTTCGACGCCGTGAAGCCAAAGAGTTTCTCGCGGACCTTGTCGTGATCCGGTTGAATTACGGCTATGCTGCATCTCCTCTACAATGAGGGGTGACTCCTTGTGGTTGGAGATGCCCAATCCTGGGTAGGGTTCCCAGTCGTTAGTATAAAACCAGATGGACTCAACAGCCACATATTCTTGGTATGTCCATCCGCGCTTATTCCACTCGCTCTCCCGCGCCGGGACGCCAGGCCTCCGGAGCTGTGATGAGACATCATAAGCGCAGACAGGCATGGACGCAGAGCCACAATACCACCTGAACACGACAGCGAGTGACTCGTGTAGCACCACAAGGTCGTGTCGGACCATACCCAGCGGAATCCCAGAGTACATGAGACCTTGCAAAAACTCTGTAACTTGCTATTCGGGGAGGATATTTGAGGCTCGTACATCGAGATGTCCTTGACAGATTGAAAGCAGAGTTCACCGTGTCTCCCCCGCCGGTGGGACAACATGACATATTGATAATATCATTCCACTTCTCCCAAGATGTGGGGGTAATTGAGCGAGATGAGTTGTCACCGCGACCGTCAGCTCGACCCAACGCGGACTAAAAGGTTACAAGATGTACAGGAGCACGGACTCTTCCGTCAACACTCGCAGACAGGTGAGCCCGAGATGTGGCGTGAGGCGACGTAGGCGGCCGCTGAGGTAAAGCAAGAAGCCATTGCGGAACCTGAGACAAATATTTTCTGGGCGAATAAGGTCCGACACAGAGGGAAACGAGTAAGATAGTTGAGTCGGCAACGCTGATAGCTAAACCGATCGATTGGTCTGCCAAGTGAGCAGACGGAAGAAAGGATTACAATATGTATACCAGCGAACCGAGATCGTCAATCCCCGAAGAAGGTGGTGCCACCTGCAGTGTATTCAGGCTTTGATTCTGCCAGTGGTCTCGTTTTTGCGGAGTACCTCAAAGATGCGAACAATGTTGTGGGCTTTTGACAAACATATGTAAACATTTCGCCACACTGGCACAAGGACCACAACATGAATATTTCGGTAGAACAATAGGATAGCTAGTGTGGTATAAAAGCCCTCAGTGAAAAGATGAGAACCCACAACACATAATTACTAACACAATGTTGGACAATTTACAGTTTCTGGACATCGGACTACCGGTGTCCTTCGAACATGCGGACTCAAGCAATCCACCAGCAGGGACTACAATCACTGGCCACGGTTTCTGCATAGTTGCTTAAGGTGCGTAAGTTCTCCTGACCGCATTACTGACACTCGTTTCTAGGTACGGCTGGATCGACGGAGACATTGACGAGTTACCCGCGCTGTATGGCTTTGATAGTCATCCACAAAAGTTATCTGTCCTTACTGTATCAAGTTCGTTTTGATTTTCCCCGTTAAAAATTCAGGCTACCACGGTAAGACGACCTACGACACCAAGACTGCAGTGATATCCCGCACATCCCTGGACATCGTCGGTAAGCCTATCTATCCAATAGCACTGGACCAAGCTCAAAGTACTTAACCTCCAGGGCTCTCCTGTCCAACTTGTGGGTCCAGCGAAGCGCCCTCGCATGTGAAGCGACCCGAACACCCGAGAATGTGTTGCACCGTGAATCCGAGATACTTCCTTTGGCCCCATGGAGAGGGAGTTCGTTACGGTACTGGGGAGTTTTGATTTCGACCGTCCTGCCGTAGTTACATCCACGACATATTGCGAATAAATCATTTGTTTAATTTTTCGTCGGAAGTGGCTCAGATTCCGCAAGCGACTAGCGTGAGTCCCAGCAACCAGTGAAGCTTGAAGATCCAACAACATAGTCCTATTGTAGTCAAAATATGATAACTGGTACTGATGGTTGGGCAAATGTCGGCACATGCCGCTTCGGTGCTGAGTGCCATCATGATGGTCAGTGAAAGGTTCTTGTTACAAACTCCGACCATCAAAGCGCGACAAAAGCTTTGTAAGACCAGGACTTCCTTCTAACTGGGTCGCAACAATGTGATTCAACAGACAATGGACCGTCCGCGCGATAGGACTGTACCACGAAACAACGAGGCTCAGCCTGTCTTCTCATTTGAAATAGCGTGCATGATGTATGTGAAACACGCTCCTTCCTCCTAGTTAATCCTCCGACCCAGTTAATCACCAAGTACGTGGATATGGTTATATGCTCCTTTTTCCTCACCATCAGACGCAATTGAACCCTTCAAGTATTTGAATCTACCTGAAAACAACACTCTGAATCGTCGGGTCCAGGCCCCCGAAGCTACCTCGCAGGCAGTTCCTTTGGGGTACCATCTCTCGTGACGGCGCCGATTTGCGTCGGCGAGGTTGGAGTGTGGGACATATGGGATAACATGTCCAAAGAATCGGGCCTCGATGGTAATCCCTCAGTTCGTCAAATTTTCCTGACTCTCAAGGGTTGCTGAAGGATATATCTGCGACTTGAAAGGGAACATTCGTCGAGCACGGTAATTTTCACCGAAAAGATGATGGTGTCGTCCAATTGATGACACCATCTTGGCCCTTTGGCACATTATTACCCTACACAAGTGTCTCGCGTGCAGTATCGGCGCATTGCCAATGGGACGAATACTCGATCGCGGCTCGGACAGATCTGCCAGGGCATGTCGTCAACTATCCCTTGTAACTTCATCCATCGATGGGAGCCAGGGAGTGCTACCAGCACGGTACCTTCAGCAGTAAACTTTTCTTAGTTCAGGATAATGTGCATTTTGTTGCAATCACGAAGCGGGCTGGAGGACTATGTAGATTCATGAAGACTTAAAAATGGTTTGGACAGCCCTTGTCGAAATTACGTAAACTGTAAATGAGGTTACCCAAAGACTCAGCTATTTGTATCATCCCTCTATCTCGTTCAACATGGCAGCCACAAGGGTTCTTCCTACATCTGTCGTTATACCTACCAAGAAACATACCGCAACAGTCATCTTTTTACATGTATGTACGCTTTACTCTTATCGATTCGGTAGTGTAATTCATATCCTGGCTCATATCAGGGCCTCGGTGATACCGGGTTGGGTTGGCGTCCAGCCGTAGAAATGATCAAGGGCGAGCTACCTCACGTTAAATGGCTACTCCCCACTGCACCAACCCGCAGCATCACTGCCAATATGGGCATGCAGATGCCCGGTTGGTTCGACATTCTCTCGTTCGACTTTCAAAAGAAGAATCCACCCCAAGATCGTGACGGTCTGTTCGAGTCCGCCAGTATGATTGACAAGTATGTCCAGGACGAGATCGATGCTGGTATATCTGCAGAACGAATCATCATTGGTGGATTCAGCCAGGGTGGGGCTGTGTCGCTACTGGCAGGATTGACGGACAGAGGCAACGGTGGTTGGAAGCTCGGGGGCGTTGTATCACTGAGTAGTTGGATTCCGCTCCAGGAAGAGTTTAGAAAGGTCACTCTCATCTCTGACCGACGTGAGACTATGCTAAGGGCAGTATCAGATGGCTTCTCCCCACCTACGCGAAACGCCAGTGCTCATGTGCCATGGTACTGCTGACCCACTTGTACCTTTCAAGCTGGGTCGTTACTCAAGCGAAATACTCAGTAACTTGGGGCTACCTGTGCTTGGGGATTCTGCGCTCACGGACCAGGGCAAATTGCCATCACCAGGGCTAATCTTCAGATCCTATGACGGGCTCGAACACTCGGCTTGCACACAAACTATTCTGGACCTCAGGCAGTTCTTGAAACGCGTCTTAGCCGACGAATAATGTTTATTTTTGATGTTTCATGGCTAGTTGTCGATCGTTGTAATCGTACAGGCGTCCTTTGAACTGCTTTCAGCTTCCTTGTCGGAGGTACTTCCTGGCCATAGCCGACGGTCCTTTTCAGCTTGACTGATGCGGCATGTTATGTACTCGTCCTACGATGCTCTCGGATGTGATGTTTCAAGTCACTGCAGGTGGGCTAGCGTCCCCAGGTTGAGATAGCTGCCATCTATTGATAGGACTTGAACTTCGGGCCTAACAAGAGCCAATTACAGTAGAGGGGACAGTGAGAAAGCCCGCGGCTGGATAGCATATCCCGGACTTATCCGATCGTGCCCGGTGTGTCAGTGAAAGGTTCCTGTTACAAACTCCGATCGTCAAAGCGTGACCAAAGCTTTGCAAGACCTATTGCCGCTTGTTCCGTTAGCCGAACTTGTCCTATGACCTGAGCCGCAACGGCAATTCCATCCTTCGGCGTAGGGAAACGAATGCAAGGGGCGAACCAGCTTAGGATGTATCTGCACTGCTTGGTTACTTGTGGGGCAGAATCAGATACTAAACAATGATGTATCATCCAGTTTTTCTTGTTTGAGCACGCTGCAACTCCCACTCACATAAGTAACCTCAGACTTCTACGAATGCAAAGCTGAGGTAGTAGTGGTGTATTAGCTGGCTGGTAAATTCCTTGCTGACTTCGGGTATTGCAGCGTGCCACTGAGATTTAGACAGTCAGATTGCACCTCCGGATATGAACATTCTCCTTGCCTTCAAATATGCACCAGAACGTTTGTTTGAAGATGTCATCGTCGTGGGTTATGTCTTCATGGGCTGCCGTTCAAGATTAGCAGTGGGCCACGGTGAGTTCACATTCCAATGGAATCGATCTAAAACCATCTGATCACAATAGCCACGCTCTGGAGGACTCGCCATTGCTTCTCATTAGAGCCCGGGGGTAGCCTAGCGCCGGCTGCTCTCGACCAGTGGGGCGTCTTCGGAAGAGAGGAAGAGGATATTGACGGGTCAGTCGATGCGATACATCCTTGGACAAATTACATAAACTGACTCCCGGTGGTCTCGTCCCTCTATCTCGTTCAACATGGCAGCTACAAGGGTTCTTCTTAAGTCTGTCGTGACACCTACCAAGAAACACGCCGCAATAGTCATCTTTCTACATGTGCGTACGCTCTACTCCTATTGATTCGATATTTCTGTAGTGTAATCCACATTCCGGTTCATATCAGGGCCCTGGTGATACCGGACTAGGTTTAACTCACCTACCTGTTGAGTATACGTGAATTCGTGAGACAGTTTCTCGCAAGTTCTTCTTATTACAGCCCGGAGCGAGAGTGCCTTGGTGAGTAGATAGGTTTTGAAGGCACGGAGTGTCAATTCACAGGACATTTACGTTAGTCCGTTTTACCACAAGGACTCCAACTTCTAAACGACGGTGCCAGTGGCAATGAACCAAATCCTCCTTCCCAGAAAGCGACCTTGCCGCAAGTGAGTCACGCACACCTCAGATTGTTAGTATGTACATCTGTCCCGTATCAGCCACTCAGAGCTGAAATTCCCTTAGGATGGTCGACGGGATTCTGGACAACAGATCCGGACCTTAGTTGTGCCAGCTGTGACTTGGTAGCTGAGTTGTCTTACCACTTGCCACGTTTCTTCATCTTCCCTATCTAAAAATTGCACTGATGGGCATGATAGTTGTCTCGACTCGGTCATTGTTGGAGATCACTCTTGACGTAGTCAGTACTTAGATTACATAATCGCGTCGCCGTAGTACTCGTAGTTACCTTTTTTCGCCACTGTCTCCGTGCGCCTGACCACCCGCGCCCTCTCACGCTGATGAGGACAACGTCAATCAGCGAATCTCCTGTTTAGTATCAAAAAGATCTGCCGGTACTTACGCGGTATCTCGGTGCTCTGGCTAACTTTCTAATACACCCTTCGTTCGGTTAGAAGACATGGAAACATTCCTTGGCGCGGGATATATCCTCGGATTTTTTCAGGCGAACGGATGGAACCATCGGTGTTGCGTGGCCTATGAGTGTGTAAACCTCACAAGAACATCGTCCCATGGCACACGTATATAATGGCGAAAGGGTGGATCACCCAGAAAGTTTCCAGCTTCAATATGGCTACAACACAAACTACG